>JAQFZG010002306.1:0-17133 GCA_034695465.1 Entomobrya nicoleti
AAAGGATATATTCGTTTTTCTCTCGTTTTATTGAGCTGAATAGCGAGAAGTGGTAGTAGTTTAGCTTAAATATACATACATTTGTATATAACAATACAGACAGATAAGTATAGTCTTTAGTGTATACCTTCTACTATAAAAGCCAATGAAAAGGAATATTGACAGTGGAGGCGTAAGCGAGAGAGAGAGGATTTTATTAATTCAGCCTCACTGAAATTGGCATGAGAGGCCCATAAACAGGAAGAATATTACCCAATTAAAAGGAGACGAAGTAGCTTTTACGTTGTTAACGGCAGATGTAATAATAGTATTAGCTTGTCAAGTAGTTAGAGCGTATGAGCAAAGAGCAGTTTGCAAGCTTGCTCATCCATGTCATGATTTACACAGATGTAAAATTTCTATCATTTCCCTTCATTTCAGATTAAAATTACACAAGCCAACATATTAGATGCACCGAGCAAAACAGAGAGAACGACAGTGGTAAAAATAATCATGAAGGATAAAACAAATTTATTTATTTTTTAGTTAATTTCGAGGTAGAGAAAAATTTGCTTGTTTGGAATAAATGTCTTGTTTTTATTAAAAAATACACTAGTGTAAATGTAAGAGTAAAAGCGCAATAAAATATTGTAAGCTCGTTATCATCAACATCGTCGTCATTTATTGAGTGATTGAGGAAGTCAATAAAATGGGGGAGGTCCACACAGATTTTCCAAACAAAACACAAAAAAAGTGTAGAGAAAGTGGCACGGGAACAAATGTACCAATAAATGGATTCTTTGACATGCCGCTTTGCTAGCCTATTTGATGACTATAATGCAATGCAAACGCAAGGAAAAAAAACAAGCAAGTAAGCAAACAGTGTTGGTCGATGAATAGTAGATGGATGGTGGTTAGAGTATGGTAAACCACAGAGAAAATCTGACTGCAAGTGACTGACTGTGAGTGAAAGGGTTATATGCATTAAATAGTTGTTGTAGTAGTAATAGTAGTGCGGAACATAACAAATGCCTTGTTTCCGAATAAACCTGGAGGGGTATTTCCGCCTTTTATTGGATATCTAGAATAGTTTTACACACAGGGCACGCTATCATTACATTATGTATATTTTTGTGTATGGGATGTATTTATTATGGATATAAACGAGCAGTCATCATGTCAAAAACACGAAAAAATGCAAAGTTCACAATAACAGATCAGTAACCCGCCCAGAAACAAACAAAAACAAAGCACGTATGCACTTGAATGTAAATGTAAATAGCCCAACATTCTTTTCTTCCACTACTTTTCCTTTCAAGGGTTACTTGAAACTGACATGATGATGGCATCCCATCGACTTGGTGTACACAAGAAAAAAACAACAATCGAAGAAACAAATAACTGTGCCGAATTCCACCAAAACCAAACAAGAACTATCAATATCGAAACTTTTCTTGTGTATCTACTTAAGCGTATGTTTTTGAAGTAAATTCCTTTTTTCTGCAAGAGTGAAACTTGTAATTGGCAATGTTCTTTCCTTAAGTTTTTCCCCTTTTTGAACAAGGTATGTAATATGAGATGGGATGATGATACACTACTTGTGCGTTTATAGGTGTCTCCCAAATATCATGTGGCTTTTCTTATGGTTTCAGATTCCTCTCTTAAAAACACGAATAACAAGTCAATGGGTACGCTGCGTTAAATCAAGTCAAAAAATAAAATAAAAAGTGGCCAAGAAGTGAAATGACTTTTTTATTTTCACGGTCAGCAGAAATCCCCTCGAACAAATCGAAAAGGATGAAACCAAAGTATATAGACTACTTTTTTCCAGGAGTTTGAACTGCTATTCGTTACTTTGCCACCAGCAAACAACACGGCTGCTTCGAATTATGGCAGAGAAGCGGTGTTCATTTCATTCACTAAATATTTTGAGGACACTCGGTAAAGAAGAAAAAAAGTTATCAGAATGTGTCTTCCTTATATATAGCTTGAGTTGGCATTTTACGCAACTTTCTTCACTCAACTGACTTTTTTCAGGTTGAGCACATAAAATACCCATACAATTCATGTACATGTAGCCCCAACGTAGTTGAACTCTGATGAAAAAGTTATTCCATCTATTATTTCTAAATATATCAATTCAATTCAGAACATAGAACTTTTTCTTCTTACTCTCCTGCTAAGATAGGTATATTCATAACGTGGGAACATGACCATTTATGTTCAAACGTAAGAAGAAGAAAAAAGAGTCGAGTCCAAAGAAGAAAAATGTCATAGCGGAAAAGTTATAATATTATTACCTATATAGTGAATAGGAAAGGAAACTTTCTCTATTTCCTAAAGAGAGAAAAAAAATAGAAAGACATCAAATATCCTTTAGATGAGTTTAGTGGCAATATCCGTATAAAATAGAAGAGCAGTGAAAATGACGACCCCCACATGAGCCATTATGCATGGGGCATATTATACATCTCTACTACACTCATTGTAGTGCCTTTTTTACGAGGACAAGACAGAGGACAAGACATGCACAAAATATTATACAGAAGGAGAAAACCATATGCTACAAAATATTTTCTCACTTTCAGTCAGATAAACCAGTTGAAAAAGAATATTTGTATGTACATGTGTATATAAGTCATGTATATGTATGTATGTGCTTCAGACCATTTATAATCATAAGTTTTTTTCTCTCTTCTTTTGCTGTGCTGTGATTGAGGGCAACAACGAGATTTGCATTAGTTTGCCAATTTATTCTAAGCTCTTTTCTTCTCTTTTTCGGCCTTTTAGGTTAATATAAATGTGTACGTGAGTGTCCTTTCGTTTGACTGCTTGCCTCCATCTTTTTCCCTCTAGCCAGCCAAACAGACTAAAAAGATGAATGCTGGTGGTAGTGGTGGTGGAGGAATGAAAGTGGAAGATGACGGCAGAGAAAAGAGACGAGGGGGAAAACAGCTATCATTTATCCCATTGAGTGAATGAGCATTCACGAACATAAAGTTAATCCCATCATTTTGCATTATTTCATCTGTTTATTATTTATGTATGCTTATGTGTGTATATGTGTGTCTGTTTATTTCAGCCTTATAAAAATAGACATGTCTTCACTTCATCACCCTTTTTATTCCAATTTTACAAAAATATATTCATGTGCTCACTCACTTGTACATATTATGACTACATATTATGTATGGGCTTTAGTAGTTTTCAGTAAAAAAGAAACTTGGCTGATTTTGTGCACGATATCATTCTAAATTTCTCCAACTTCAAATAAATAAGTTAGAATGAGATGATACAAGCATTTTACTAACTTGTGTAGGTATTTGTTTTTCCTTCATTTCATTAATATGCAACATGGTACGTACTTTTCCTTGTTAGTTTTCTCCTCCTTTGCTTGCGTTATATTTAGATTAAGAAAATTCAAATAAGATGAACAACGTTTCTTCCAAAAGAGAAAGTTAAGTTTTACTTACGTACGAGTTTGTCAACTGTTTCAATTTCACCGTTTTAAATAATTTCACGAATGAATTCACTTATTTAGTTGACTAACAAAACAGTTGAGCAAAGCAGAAGAAGACTAATAACAAGAGTAACAAAAAACAAATGAAGTTGAAGTGCGTGTTTCTAGTCTGCTAGTCTGACTTGACCATTTACACACTTAAAAACAAGCTAAAATAAGTTTGCCTCCTTTGGTTGCATAACAAACATAAAACACACGTAAAAAGCTGTCAGTTTGTTTAACAAGACAGCTAACAACACAAAACAGGCAAAGCAAGAAGAACAACCAAATAACCACAAAATGCAGAACATCGAAAAAGAACTCTCGTCTTCAGCTTTTACGCAATACCATTATTTTGTATAAACCAAAGTATATGTATGTATTGGTAACGGGAAAGCAAAAACAGAATGGGAGGTGGTTGTGTTGAAAAGGATGAGAAGAAGAAAAGACAGGAAGCTGTCTGGTTGTGCCTTTGTCTGCCATGATAATTGATACAAAAAGAGTGTGTGTTACAAGTCTAGTAACAAACTTGCAAACAAACAACATGAGTATACATGCAAGGGAAAGAGCGAGAAAAAAATGTTATTAGTGTTTTCAAGGGAATACCTTGGTGGAAAGTAGGTAGTGACAAAAAATCTCAGATGTTTTTTTGTTTGTCTTCAGACATTTCCTAGAACCATCGATCATCATTCACTCAAAGCTTATATCACTCAGCACATTTCTTTTGTTGTCTGACTCGTTAGCCATATATTATTCCTAGAAAATTAAATGCTGAATAGGAGACATATTTGACTTCAAAACGAGAAAACTAAAAGTAGGGAAAGAGAACGACGAAGCATGCGACTAGAATGGAACGATGATGAAAAAGTGGCGAAAAGTATAGCGCTTAAATACTTAAATTATGAACAATGAATATATGTATTTCTAGTGATTGGTTTGTGTATTAGTACAAATTATATGGAAGCAATTCAAAAATCATCATTGAATCATCTGGAAATGTGCATAAATTTGTATGCAATGTTTTCCTGTTGAGTTCATTCAGAATACTTAAGGATGACATCAAAGAGCATATCAATAAAAAAGCTACGTGGCATTGTTGGAAATATTTTATGAATGAATTTGAGAAGGTACTACAAAGCAAGTTTGAATTTATAGAGAAGTAAAAGGCGGCTAGTGAAGCTTGAGGCATGTGCTTTTATTTTGGATACAAGAACTTTGCATGTGCCCCAAAAAGCTCTCTTTTGGGCTACATATACAGACTTGGTTTTATAGTTTACTCAAAAGCCAAAAAGTGAAGTAATTGAAAACTGCACATAACCAGTCAACCATTGACTGCTACTATTAAACAGATATTTTATTGGATCCAACGTACAATGGCAAGTAAGTTTGGAAAAGAAGAAGCAAACAAACGGTTTTATTCTCTCGGCTTTTTCTTCAAAGTCAAAGTTTACCTTTTTCTTCTTTTTGACACGCGTGTAGTATGCCAAGTGTGAAAAGCGAGAACACAAAAGGAGAATTTGTTGAACTCTTGTGTTTCCAGGCCAGGTTTGAAGTTTTACGACAAGAAACAAATCGAAAAAGTGTAAAAAGTCTAAAAGACAGCTTTTAAAGGTGTCCCGTTTCTTATTGTAGTTGAAAGAAAGTGAATTGCACTACAACATCAGGGGAAAAGTTTTTGCTTTTCAGCTATAGTGACTTTCCTTAACCAAGAATGGGTGAGAAAGTCAAATGATGCGAATTGAGTAAAAAAGTGGGTGTCGATAAAACTATAAAACTGAATTGTTTTATGGTTCAACAATAACAACAACATCCAGTAAAAAATTTTTGGCTTTGTATTGTAAGCCATGTGGGGGCGGTCTGATAATTTTTATACGACAGTTTATTATGGTTGTCACTTTTATGCATACATAATTTTAACTTTTTCAACATGTCATTTTTAGATAAACTACAATAATTTGGTATAAAGCAATAGGCAGGCAGTTGAATGACCATGTGGACTAAATGTCAAAAATGTAAACAAATATGAAAAGTTAATGATTCTCACCCGCCGTGGAAATGTGCATTGATCCAACTTTCTTCTTGGCCTTCCCTATTTTGAATGGATTTCTTGGACACGGTTTTCACATTAAAAATTTATATATTTTTAGCGTGGAAGCGAAGTCACATCGTACTCGGAAGATTACTAATGTAGAAGAGAACTGTTGTCGTTGTTGTGAAGATTTGAGTGACTGTTTATTGTAGAAAGTTCTTAATAATAATTTGCCAAATTTCTTTTCGGCAAATTATTTTTGATTGTGTTGATCGGTTTGCAATTTTATTCTATTGTAATTAAACTTTACTGTAATCTTTCTCTCTTTTTTTTGTGTAGAAAAACTTTTCAGATTTTCATTAAGATTGTACTCTCTGGAGACAAAATGCCTGTAAGATTTTTTTTAATTTAAAGATTTGTAACAAGAAAAGTGTATTTTTTATGTGTGTGCTAGCAAAGTTGAAAAAATAATTCTTAGATTTTTTTAAAAGATTTTTGATTGACTTTTTTGTGTTATATATTTTATTACAGGTACAATGTAGCTGAGAGAGGAGAGTAAATTGCAAAATGTGCTAACTTCCCGGTCTACATTTCTTGAGTTTTTTAAATGCTTTCGCTTCACAACGTGTTGTGTTTTAAAACGCGTGGTCGGTCGTCAGTATGACGTAAATACTTTTGTTCAAAATATTTTATCCCGTGGTTGTTGTAAATGTTCTTTGAGAGTAAATTTCATGTATTACGATGATTTTCCAGTTGTGGTGCTTCTTTTGTAGAAACTCAGCCATCCGGCTGATTGTTGACAAGACTTGTCAAATAAGTTGGATCCCTTTATGATGATGACAAGGATTTTTTTTGTTGAATTCACTCTGTCTCTAGATTTTCTCTTTTCGTCCCGCAGCAGCACAGCCTTTTCTTCCCTTGTTCTTCTTGGAGTAATTACCGAGGTCTGGTTTCTTCAAGTTGACAACTGATTGACAAGTATGAGCTCCTTCTGGTATTGTCCAATCGAGCAAGGAAAAATCGGGAAAACTCTTTCTTCTTGTCTTTAGGATGTTGATGACTATGACGCTTGTTCACAACTCATCTGCTCTCCTACGTTCTTCTTATTCCACCTCTTCAAATCAACCAACTCAACAACTGGTCGAGGATAATTGTGAAGAGGAAATGTTGATGTTGGGGTTAACCACCAAGTCACTACCAAGGCAGGAGTGTTTTGGTATTGAAAAGGTACTGCCACCACCACCGATATACCACCACGTCGATGATGATGATGTCAAGAAGAGAAAGTGAGAACAGAATTGGATGATTGTGAAAAAAGTCTGAAAGATAGATGAGTGACTGACTGCTCAGTAGAGAGAGAGTGAGAGAGAAAGAGCAGAGCACAACCAGCTCGCTTCAGGAGTAGGTCAGTTCTGAAAGAGAATGGGAGAAGAGGCATTGGATGTACTAGAGAGAGAAAAAATCCAAAGCCAGGTCTCTGTGTGTTGTGAAAGTGAAAGAGTTTCACTAACCACTACACTCTTCGTGAAGCGAAGGAAGACAGGAAAAAAGAATTTGATGTTAAAGTGAATGTGTTTTCGCTGTGTATGGACTTGTGTATTTGTCTTTTTCCCCCTTTTCTCTATGTTATAGCTTGCTTTCTCGTTCTGGTTGCTAGCTCGTCGTCTCCAGTAGTCTGGCCTGGGTTCCTCGTTCCGTTGATTCCTTTTACTTCATTTTTCTCCACGTTCTTTGCTGTTCGCTCAAAACAAACTTGCATTTGAGCAAGTAACGTGTGTGCATTAGATGACTTGAGTGGGTTTCGAGTTGTCTGGAGAAGCATGTACAATGTATGGGGTGGAATAACCAAGCCAAGAGAACATGCCAAACCAAACCAGGACAATAACAAGAGAGCACAGAGGTGGTTTTTTTTCTCTCTTGGTAAACTTTTATGTGTACTCATGCTCTCTCCTACCAACCAATGTATACACAATGCACATAGAGTCAGACATATGCACACACAAAGAAAATTCAACTTTCGTAGGCCTTTCAATGTACTCCCTCGCTCTCTCGCTCCCTTTCTTTCATTATTGCACTCGCAGAGTCACTCGCATTCCAACCCAAACTTGCTACACATACATACGTGTCAGCGAAAATGGGGAAAATTCTACAAAGCATGCTTTTCTCTGTATCAGTATCGTTCATATATATATATATACTCAGCAAGTTATCTTTCTTCTTTTCATACTTTTTGTTGGAAGATGGACCATGATGCTTGCATTCCTTTAGAAAGAGAAATTCAAGAGGAAAATGTAACCAGTTTAGCTGGATGGATACCTATCTAAAGAGAAAACGCAGCTATCTAGTGAAATTTCTACGGCCACTTATTCGGCTTATACCACTCATGTTAAATCGCCTATGTGGATACATGTACATACATTGAATTTCAGCTTCACACAATACACAAGCATGCATTTGCCATGAAAGAACAAAAAGCTTCTAGGATCCGACCATCAGCACTACTGGAACTCCTTTACACTACTTTCCATTTATTCCATATCCTTTTTCCACACACAGTCAGATTGAAATAGCTTCCCACTTCCTCTCCGTTATGATTATTCTCATGAAACGCACGAAAACTCAAATGTACATTTCTACGAATAAAATACCAAGCATACATGTCAGTATACTGGGTTTACAAAGTTTGCTGTCTTATATTTTGTTTCACAGCACACAACTTTATCATATATAACAAAGTTTGTAATGCTTTTAAACATGTTGGGTTTTAAATGCTTTTCTTGCTTTCATGCCATTGCAAACAGCCCATACCACCACCATCCTGTATGTTTTCAAGTTAAGAGTTCCTATCACACAGTGGAAATCGTAACAAAACCAACAACACGACCAAAAAGGAAAAGAAGGGATATCTTGCTTGGGTTTTTCATTGGTACATGTGCTTTTCCTCCTTTTAGCATTCGAAGGGTCATTTCTTGCCAACAAAACCCAAATCCAACTAGAAACACTTGGCTCAAATTCACTCACATGAATGTACACATTCGTTTTACACTGTGTCGTTTCACCAAAAAATATATTAAAAGATTGAAAACTGCCTTCATAGTTAAAACAAAGTTCATCCATATAGAGACATCGACGCTTGGGGTTTTCGACAGAAAATAGATGATCTTAAACTCATGATAATATGCTTTCCACCACATGAAAAGGAGCACAAGGAGAAAACTGGAGAGTTGAACTGATGACGTATTTCTCGTTATAAATTCGTTTTGGACAACGAATAAACTATAGTCCTAGAAAAAATTGTATTGCACTTTTATTCTTATTCACATGTAACAAAAAATAGGATTATTTGGCCATGCATGCGATACGCCGATAAAATATATTAAACAAAGACGAAAAATTTAAATGTGCAATATATTTCAGTTAGCAATGCATTATTCATCTTCACAATGATCATAATAATTATCAAATTATAAGTAACCTATTCCCAAAATATTATAATAGTAAATGAATGTTTACTGTTATATTCCACAAAACATATAAACAGCTGAACTTGATAATTAGCGAAAATACCATTAATTTATTTGGGCTCTTCTTTCGACATCAACAATAGATACTATTATTCATCAACACGCTTTTCATACATTTGTGATTACATCATCGCTCGCCAAATAAATTTCATCAATAAAAATGAATTTATATTTTAGTCCTTTATTTTTTAATGAGAAAAAAATATTTTGATATACAAACTGTATTTATGTAACTTGCATTGCAACTGCTGGTACATGTTAACTTCCTTTTTGGAATCCATTTTTTTATTCCAGATTGTCACTGATGCACATTACCATTGTACGAATCGGAATGTGTCTCCACGAGTCTATGTTACAATGTAAATGCACATATCATCATCACACAAAGCCGAGCTTAATTCACTCCTTCTTCCTCTCTATCTCTTACTCCAACCTCATCTCTGTCGGCTGTTGTAAAATGCATAAATAAATTGAATGAATGAGTAGATGAAGCAAATAAGGTGAATATACGTCTACAAATCTTCCATCTTTGCATCCTCCTTCCTCCTCCTTTGAATATAATATTGTATAAATTTAGTTAAGTCACTCAAAAAATATTTATTCCATCCGCCATAAATACAGTATGTATGAATGACTACACACGAGATATTATTATTGCTGTTATGTTATACCATTGCACATTATTATTGTCTACTGTGTAGAGAAGTAACCAACCATATAATATCTAATGGTACAGGAGAAAACACCACTGGTGTTTGAGAGAGCTATGCAATTTTATATAGACTACAGTTCTTACACTACTTCTTTTTTTTGGCATGCTTATATTTTTTCCAAAGAAAAACTACCAACATTTTCCTGTTGTGATAATAATATAACGTGATGTAATGTGATGTAATGTAATGAAATGTAATATGTAGAGAGGGAGAGAGAAAAAAAGACGAGTAGCACACGCAAATAGGCAAGAAGAAAAAAGTATTTGTCGACTTTCTCCCTCTTTCACTCTTTGCCAGCTTTCGCTGTTGTTGTTATTCTCTCGCTTTACTCGTTTTTTTTCGTATGAGGGAGAAAGTCAAGTCACCGACATTTCCATAAACGTTGTATACATTTTGAAGTTAAATATTTTTCCACGGATGACGACAACTGGCTTCCTATATAGTCTCTCACACTCTGTCCCTATTTTGTACTCGTTTTTTTCTTCTTTGCTATACACACTTCCCTGTTTCCAAACTTCTTCTCTTTTTTTCTGTAAAAGCGGTAGCAACTGTGCTGAAGTAGTAGTAAGTAAAAAAAGAGCAACATGATCAACTGAATAAGTAGTTCAGTGCAATAAATTCAAGGCTAGCCCCTCTCTCTCTTTTTTTTCTTTCTCTTCCTTTCCTGTACAAAAATATGAACAACAAAAAAAAAGAAGTTGGAAGAAGAAGCATCTTTTATATTTATACATTTCTTCTTTTGTCTGCGAGATTTTTTTTAAACAAAATTTTTGTCTTTTATATACTTAGTCTTATTTCTTTACTCGCTTCACTTGAGCTTATCATGATTTTCTTCTTCAGTAGCAGAGGAGGAACCTCTGAAATAGTGTCGGTGATAGGGATAGCGATGGTGAATAGTGGTAGAGGAAGGGGCTGCTGAGTTAAGAGAGAGAGGGAGAGAGAATTGTGTGGTGGTGATGATATACATTACATGGCAAGAAATAACGTTGGTTGTAGATCAGTCTGTTTTCCTCTCGACCATTAATAAATGCAAGTGTGCTATTACTATTATTATATTATACAAAAGTTGTGTGTTTTTATACTCTGGCTCTCTTGTATGTGTCGCCCATTCTTTTTTGAGTGAACTACATTTTTGGAATAAGAAATCATCGTTGTCGTCTTCATCATCACTACCACCATCTTTGTATAAAATAGGAGGACACGCAAAAGCATTATTATGAAATGTTGTATGTTGATTCTTTTTTTGGTGTTGTATTGTTTCTTTGTACATTGATGTGTATTTTGAATTTTCATTCATGGTCTTCCTCTCTTCTTCTCCTAGTTATTTTTTTTTAGTTTGCACTCTTGTGATATACTTTCACTGTGTGTTTTTTCTCTGTTCTGATTTTGGAACCTTTCCTTCTGGCTAGTGCTCATATGATATGTGCATAGATTCATGTCTCAAAATTTTCCACAGAGAAACTTGCTAGTCATATTTTTCATGTTATGCATATATATTCTCCTTTACTGTATTACAAGCCTCTCTTTCTGTTTCTCTCAAAAATGATAAAAAAAACAACGAGTTTGTGGCCCTTGCCAAGAAGCAATAATGCAATACTAACAAATCCTCTTTCTTTTTTTTCTCTCTCTCTCTCCCTTTATGCCTCTTGGGTGCGGGTAAGAAAAAGGGGCATGCATGCATGTAATATGTACGTGAACAACATAAGTTTAAAAAATAAAATAAGTAAAGAGTAGTGAGGGAAAACCAAAGAAAATATATACCTAGATCCCTTTTAAAAAGCTCATATAAATAGGTAGAAGCACACTTACATGCTCATCATATTTTTTTTTGGAAGGAGGAGAACGGAGGAATGAATAAATACATCATTATACATACTTGGCGAATATACCTATTTATGTATAAGTAGGTAGACCTTTTAAGTTGATGGACTCATGCATTCTTATTCCAGCACATTTTAAGTATTACCTCCTCCATTTGCTTGCTTTCAATCTTCTATCCACTCAAATTTGAAATTGCTTTCTTGTTGGCTGCTGCTGAAGCTAGCAACTCTAAAGAGATATATTTGTATCAGTCGGAGGAGCAGACAAGTCGTAGATTTCTTTTGGCAGTTGTTGTGCTATGTGTGGGATGAAAGTTTTTAGTTTGGATCATAATAATAGTCGTGCTTCTTCGTCTAGATACATATAATGAAAATATTTCACTGAGAAAACTTGTATGTAAAGAATACAGAGAGAAGAAAAAAATATTATAGGCATGTTTGGCACACGAGATATATTTTGCTTATTTTCTTTCGACTCAACGACTACCAACTACAACTATTACATATGTATACTTTGATATTTATTCTAGTTTTTTTTGAAGGAGAATGAATTATTGTGTGTAACAAGACGAGGAGATAGGGAAACATCATGTAAATATGATTGGCTGAGTAACTATTTAAGTATGCATGTGAAGCTGCCAGATAGATGAAATGTTAGTGTTTATACATACTTAGAATGCATATTATTTATGTTGTTAGTACTTTCTCTCGTTCAAAGATTGAAATCAGACGACGGCTTGAATGCTTAAAGAATGTTGTAACTTTGAAATAAATTTGTTTCCTGTTGGAAAGCAATTCAATTCAAATTCAGGAGGAAGTTGAAGTAACAAGGAGAAAAATGGAATTGATCCGTGTTTGGTGTTTGAAATAAGTTAGCAGAAAATGGAAAAGATTTTACAATAAATAGCAGCAATAAAAGTATTCACGTATATTATATTACAATATGTATGTTCAAACATATGTACATGTGTAGGAATTCATATGAAATTTTTACTACTTGACTTAATTGACTACGTACACACAGTTTCGTTTTGCAAGACTTGCTATATTAAAACAAAACAGGAAACAGAGCGGATTTCTTGTCGAAAATTAAAACTTTATTAAAATTGCATATCAAACTTTGTTGGCTTGTATACTTCCCGTAAGGAGAACAACTTGGTTTATGGGATCAAAAGTAATTGAGAGCAAAGTTTAAGTGTAACGAAGAAAATTGAAGACGGACATACGAATTCATCATTTCATTTCCATATCAAATCAGTTTGAGATTGGTTCTAAAGGCTATTATTATGATAATGCGCCCCAGAGCGCAATATCCCTTTTTGAAACAGGAAGCTTGGGTATAATTACGACCAACATTAACCTCGTAATAAGCCATCATAATATAATAACAACAATACCAGTCTGAAAAACAATATATTACGATAATATATATCATTTGGAAATTTGGATTGCATTTATTGTGTCAGATTGGTACTTTCTAAATTCACTCGGTCGTACTAATAAAAGTGTCTATCCGTCTTTCTAAATATGTGCAATCTAGCGTCTAAACGCATAACCATATTTCATGAAGTTAGGGGTACCCAATTTGTACTATTTATATACTTTCCATTGATTTATACTAATTTGAAGTATCCGTGTAATTACTACATAATTTCATGACAATTAGTTAAAGGTTTGTGCATTCGAAAGGAAATTGTGCATTCATCACAGACTTTTCATTAAATTTTTCACACTGGAAACGGCTTCCAAAAAACAAGCTGTTTTCCAGCCTCCTATGGATTTGTTTACAGTTTAACTCAGGCACTTTTCAAACTCAGGTTTATTCGTTTTATTCTTGCCAAATTCAATTTATTAGCGCTCACAGCAACTCCCAAAAATTAGCGGAAATAAGAGTAATACGCATATGACTTGAGAGGAACTCCAGCTGCTGAATTTCTATAAAGAACAGTCGGTTTTGACAAAACCGGAAATGGAATGTTTGCTTGCAGCTCTGACACGGTTTTTGTCCTTCACATCAGAAATGCTTCGGAGGTACATACATATGTGTATATTTATGCATTTTCACGTACCCCTTAAGCAATTAAACAAAATGTCCTCAAAACCTGTATAAACATTTATTACAAAGAAAGCATGAATATTAACCGTTTAAATCTTTCCTTCCAGCTGATTCATACACTCACTGAGAACACTAATGACTGAAAAACTTTGTTTGGACGTGTATTGTATATTTCCAATCATAGCGGAGCAAATCGTTGCACATGTCCTTTTACTAGAGACTTGGAGAAATTGCACGAGAAATTCTCTCCAAGGAGAGCCCGGTCTCAATGGCAAAAGGTAAATATTTCCACTCATTCCCATCCATCATGGATGCATGTGGTAAAATATACTACTCATATAAAACGTATATGGTACATAAAGCAATGGTAATTATAATGGAAGCAGTATTAGTATCTCACATATCCCGCTCTCTTCAATTCAAGCACTAGCGAGTAGAATGACTTGTGCACGTTTTGTTTAGTTGGGTGTACAATGTGCCATTATATTCTTCCATCCAACTGTGTTCCACTCCATACATCCTATTCTATTTCCTCTACAAGCAAAAATTTTTAAATGCCAGATTTATGGCAATAAATTCCTCACTTAAACTACCTTTTATGTACGGCGGAAATGGGGTGGAATTTCCATCTCTCTCTTTGCTCTCCTCTTTTGCTGCTCACACTACACACGATGATTCAAGATACAAAAACCGACAGATACAAAATATAAATATAAGTAGGCACTTACCACTACCACCATTACTATTTACCTTTATTCATGGATGATATATTGTATAAATGGTATGTACCTAGATAATGCAACCCAACTACCCACCATTATCTCTCATTATACATATGTATGTATCTTGTATATTAAGAACAGAAAAATGCCATCAGCAGCAGCAGCAAGTGGATTCTTGCTCCTCGTCTTTCTCTTCCGGATATACAAAAAAAAACTCGTTGCCTATCAAAAACACACTCTCCTCACTATCAACTATACCACAACGTTTTGTCCTCACACTTGAGTTCATAGCGTTCGTAAAAAAGTAGGTGGAAAAAACATGCTGGCATTCGCCTTATCAAACTAAAAAAAAGATACATTTGTCCACATGTCTATGTATATACATATAAGTTACATATACCACCACCACCCCGTGTCATCATATTGTTCATATTAATAGTACCTTTAATATGGCCATTATTAGAGAAAAATAAATAGCAGGAGAAAACTGAGAAAGCACTCATTGATGCTTATATTTTCTCCTTCATTTCATTGCAACTACTACGACTACACTTCACACACATATACAGATGCACGCTTGCTTTTTCTCATGTTGCTTTCCTTTCACCATGCACTTGAGAAAAAGGAGTAGTAGTTTAATGCTGAATGTGTAGGGATATTTATTCAGGCTTTTATGAGACAGTTCTCGAGCAGTATGCCATCATGCCGCCTTACTGCTCATTAAATTAAGCTCCTGTCATCCCAAGACAATGTTTTATGTTACCTTGTGCAATATTAAGAAAAGTTTGTCTTGTGGCAGCATTATTATTATTAGAACTATATACCACCTTTTTACTAAGGGGAAAAATACATACCTGCAGTGTAGCTGTTATGACATGCAATGGTAATAATAACAGTAATACTACTTGACTAACAAGAGAACCAACTAGTAGCATCAAAACCAAGCAGCCCAGTAAAACAGTTAAAAGTCTTCCTCTTATCTTCAGGATCCAACAAGACGAAAAAGAAAGAAAGAAGAAAAATAAGAACAGGAAGATGGTCTTTAGAATCACTTAGTGAAATGCTCTAAGTAAGGTCGTTTTCTTCTCATTCCATCTCATCTCCTATCCGTTTCATCTCCTCCTCATTGCTCAGCATAGTGGAGTCAAGTCAAGTCAAGAGTAAAAGTCAGAGCAATTCAATGGTACAGTTTAGTTTGTATTGAAATCACTATCATGGTTAGCGATACGTTTTGTATTTCATTTGTTATCAAAAAACTTCTTTACCTAAATGCTTATTACATACTGTATACAATGTTGTATAATGTGTAATTTAAATACTTATTGGCAATTTGGCGGAGAATTGATGTTCAAGTAGTTAAAAATAAGAAACATTTGTACTCGCCTGGACTTTTTCTCGCTGTGTAAAAAAAGTTGAAGGTGATGACGATGACCATGATGATGATGATGATTATAGGATAGCAAAAGTGTTAAAAGTTAAAGTACTGACCTGCTGTTGAAATTACATTCATTACTTTACTCACTTCCTACAGAGATAATGATAACTACTCTACAACATACAAGGCAAAGGGCCTTATCACTTTTCCCTTGACTCATTCATTGAAAAATCAGAAAAGTCATAATACAAATGAAAAAGTGTAGAAGCAATTTTGTTCATATTCAAAATAAGGGAAAAAATAAATTGTTTCAACAAGATCGTGCTCTCCTATAAAATTACTTTTCAAGTGAAAGCACATGTATTTGTAGTTAGAGGCTTGTAGATAGACATAAATATTCATGCTTTTCTGCAAAAAACCTTGCGTTCACTTATGTTCATATATACCTACTTATAATGTTAGTTGGTAATGCTACAACATTTATAAGAAGAAGGAGCAGGGGGTAATAAGCACATTTTGTACAAGAAGAGAAAAGATTTTCACAATTTTTAATTAAATCAATTAGACCGTTGGGGAAAAAAGGTTTCTGCTTCGTGTTGGCTGTTAAACTGCTCACGCTCTGCTGTGATATCTACATATGTACCTATATGTATACGGGGATCGGGAACATAGAGAGGAAAAAGATGGGAAATGTGTGGCATGGTCTTCTGTTTTTGGCTGGTAAGAGATGAATCTTTACACTTCTTTGTTAATAAGACTGACTCATTCATTTTCTCCTCACCCAACTCATCTGACCTGGCATGCATGCAATCTAGCTCGTTCAATTCCATACACGAAGCATGCATGTATGCATGATATGGACTTCATCCTGTAAAATGCACAGTAGTTTCTAGTATCATTCATGTGCGTGAGAAAATATGTACACTTTTATTTTCATCCGTGTCTGTGCAGCAGGCACTTCAATAAAATTACAACACTTTTTTGAAAGAAAAAATATTATGCGAACAGCCTTCATATGTTTTTTCTTATATAAGTAAGAGCAGGAAGTGCTCCAATTCGTTTTTCATGTCGTATATTACAAAACGTGTAGAGCAACATAGCTTTGCTGAATGTAAAATAATTTTCTTTTTACATACTCCAGCCAGCCAGCCCGCGAACTACTGACAATGAATGAGATGGAGTTTTTAAGTCAGTGATGATGATGATGATCAAAGTGATATAGCCAATGAGGCTAAAATGAGAATGCAAAGTTAGTTTTGGTCCGTTGGTTGCGATTGCCAAAAACCAAGTCAAGTACTATTGATTGCCTTTAGGAGCAGAGCCTTAGTAGCATCAATGCTTATTAACTACCGACAGCGATGAAATCGCGTAAGAGGTAGTTAATGCGATTGGAATCCTGTCTGTCTGTCTGTCTGT
>JAQFZG010002307.1:0-17128 GCA_034695465.1 Entomobrya nicoleti
GAATTTCAAGCTCTGGTACACCAAAAAATCACGAGTATAGTCCAGTCGTGGCTGTTAACAAGGTTGAATTACAAAAACTGAATTTCATCAGTTATATATTGTCAGCAGCATCTCTTTTACAATTTGTTCAATGTTACCACTCGACAACTAAACTACTAGTTGGTAAATGAAACACAACTGATGTTATACTTGGATGGTTTGGATTTCTCGGAGTTGCAGCTATCACCACATACTTCCATCTAATTCGAAAAAAAGGAAAAGAGCTAACAACTTTAATAAATGGTCTCATCAACTTTGAAACAGAAAATATGACGGTTTTACGACAATTCCAAGAATCGTTCCCCGAAAAGATGGATTTCATTGAGCTTTCAAATCTATTACAGGTTCCTGTACTGATTTTAACTGCACTATTGTTTGGCCCTTGCTTTGTGTTGGGATTTCACTGGAAATATCCCTGCAAGCCTTCACTGATAGGTTACTTCATTTTACAAGAATGCCACGGATGTGCACTCCAGCAAACGACTTTGCTGCAAGCCATAGTTGGTGGAATTGTCAAAATGGTGGTTTTCATTGGTAATATTTGGATATGGTCTGTGAATATAGCAGGAGTATTATTTGTGGCCATTGTAGCCCATATCATTGCAGTGATGATGACTCGTGACTGCTTTAGACTATTCAAAATATGTTTAAAAAATAGTGACAATATAATTGATGACGCAATTAAATATAGACAGCTGCAAATATTAAAAATCTTTAATAATTCCACTCAGCAGGATTGCTTAGGTGCATTTTTTGTGATTACAACTTCAGTTTTATCTTTGAGTGTAGCAACACTAGTAATATTTTTAAGTCGAGCTAGTGAAGAAACGAGTTTTATTATGGAAGCTACATTTACAATTGCAATATTCGATGCTTTGGGAGCAATTTTGTTTTATCTCGGTGGCATGGTTTCTGTTTATAAAAAATCCGGATTAGTAATTGAAGATATGAAGGTATTATTGATAAAAATTGAGTCTAGATTTTGTAGAGCATGGCTACGAAGATATATGAAATCGTGCAATAAATTTGCAATTAAATTTGGGGAGAACAACTTTATTGAGGAATTGACCCCATTAAGGTGTCTGGATTTTGCCATCAATTTGACAATTCAATTTCTCCTCTTGTTTGGCAGCAAATAAAACTTAAGTAAGCGTCACGCATAGTATAAGTAAACTCGATGTGATTTGTAGTTTTTGAAAATATTTGCTTAACAAAAACTTACTCCAATGTTGAATATTTTTCAAGCATACGATTTAGCGGTAAGTATTTGTAAGTTGATCCTCTAGTTGTATTTTTCGTAGTATGAAATAAATATTCACTAAATTCAAATATGCTGTGTTTTAACAAAGTACATAAACTTTATGCATACGATACACGTAAAATTATACCAATTTTTTTGGGAAATTGAAATCTCGTGACATAAAAAATAATCGTTTTCTAATTTGCATATACTCATAATTTGTTTGTCAAGTTTGAAATCATACATATCATTTGTCCTACTTGTACCAAATAACTAATTACTATGAAGTTTAGGTTTTGTATATGTCGATAACCAATCAAGCTACAGGAGTTTACATTAAGTTAAATTGGCGAATCTGATGAAGCTGGTTAATATTTCAGTATATGATAATATTAAAAGTTTGTGATGTTATTTCATAACATTTACACTAGGAGATACACACGAGCACTCACATTGGACCCCTCAAATTGTAATACTTAAATTTCAGTTGATCTTATTTTAAATAAATAAATGTGCAAGATGTATAAACATTATTGGTGACATGCTGATGCCCTTCTTTGAACCAAATCATTTTGAAAGTTTAATTCCATTCGAAAATTTTCCTGGGAATTCCCCATTTCTAAATAGGCTTAACTTACAATCATAAGTTTAGCATTGTAGCTATGTTTTATTTAAAACATTATTTACTTAATGGTAAAAATAGATTTTGATATTATTAAAACGATTTTCATACTTAGCTTCGAATGTATTTAAGACACTGTCTTAAATTACTAACTTTGTACTGAAACCTATTTAACTTTACATTTAATACACTAAACCAACAATTTGCTATGTTAATAAATTTCTATTTGTTTTTTTCGATTTCTGATAGTTATAAGAAGACAAAGAAATCAACGTGACGTTTTTGACAGTTGAGATATCAACAAACAAAAACATACAATCGTCCGCTATGTTTAAAAGCTGACGTTCAGTAACTTAATTTCAGTCGCTAGTAGTGATAGTACTGAAAAAGAAAGTGGGTATTTTAAATACAATCCATGATTACGTCGCAAATGTGTTTGCTCGTTTTCTTGCTGCTTTTATCAAATTTTCAAGTAAGATAAATGAATTAATGAATAGGGAGACATTAAAGGCAAGTCAACTTAAATATGATAACCTACACGTTTGGAGGCCGATATATATATATTAGTTCTTCGACAAAATCAAAACAATCTATGGTTTACCCGAATACTCGAAAATACAAAACTATGTAAACATCTATTTTTGCTTGAACTTCTTACCATAAATCTGATTGCACATATTCCTGTTGAAAAAATGGAAATGGATATTTGAATATTTACAAAGGATTATTTTTTTACATTTTATTTGAACATAAAATTGCTTCAAAGTATTTTGTTTTAATTTTTAACAACTAAAATATAAAAAGTTAGGAGGTAGTTTTAGTATAACCAAGTTATTATTGTAAGGCTTTCACAATCAATGAACATTGTCCCGAGCAAGAACCAAGCCACAGCAGTAGTGATCTTTGTTTCGTTTCTCTTTTTTGGGGCAATATGGATTCCCCCCCTTTTTTAGTATTTTTTAAGTCAAAATTGATTGCTTGCTGCAATCAATATTTCGACCGTTAGTCCTTTTTTGTGATGCTGCTGCTGCGGTGAACGCCGTGTAGTTGGTAATCTTTGTAGCAGCAATGCTTTTTAGTTTTAGTGTGCCTTGAGCTGTTCGTGTGAACAGTAAAATTTTAGTGTAGATTTTTTTTTGTGACGGCCTTGCAGAAAATTAGTTAATTGCAAGTGCCGTATAATTAGTTGTCAATTATAGTTTTTAATTGTAAAATAAACTTTACAATTGTTTCATGGAAAGAAGATTGTAGTTTTGTGCTAGCAGTTTAATTTGGATTCTATGAACGCCTTACTCGTATTAGCTTTATATTAACGTAGGTTCAATAAAAGATTGATCGACAATTTTAAAAATCGTGTAAACAATTCAAAATATAGTTTGAAGAGATTAATTATGTTGAAGAGCTTACCTCATCGAAAATTCTAGACTTTAATGTACTTTTGACAGCTCAGTTTCTGCTGCTTTTACGGAATAAATAATTTGCTTATAAAGTTAAATTCTTGTGTCTAACTGTGGTGCTATTTACTTCTTATTTTACTAAAGGTTTTCCAAATGTAGACAAAAAATATTTTTGATTTTTTAAGCATATTTTGACTACCATTTGTTATGAGCACGTTTTGTTATTCAAACTCACATTTCCTTGCCTTAGTTTATTCTCAAAATGGTAGGAGTTTTTTTTGGGGTAGCCTTGTTTGTACATAATGCCTTTTATGATAATTCAGTACGTCGAATAAATTGCTAGAGCATTGGACATTCTTTATTTTCCAGTTGGGTAAATATGTAAATTTCAAGTGGATTAGTATTTTTTCTTATGAAAATGGCGAAATTGAGGGAAAACTCTTGTAAAAAAATAAACTCTTTATTATCAGATTACCATGACGCCAATTTCAGATCAACCTTATTATTCAAATCTACTGCTTTATTTTTCTAATACCAGTTTACTATTATGAATTTTTTTACATGGAGCAGGCCACAGTTATCATTACACATACTGCATATATTGGTCTGGTCATATGCATTTTCGAAGGAAGCTGCTTCACGCCATGCTACAAAAGGGTTGAATGAGGATAGCACCAAACCCCCTCATATTTTAAGAGTACCATCTGTGGAGAAACGCGAAAAGATGCAAGTATCAAAACTTTGTTAATCTGTCTGTTGTATTGTTGTGATTTCGTGCTTTGTCTATTTTTCCCAAAACTTCCTTCTTTGTTACTACTAATATACCTTGACATCTATTTCACAATAGATAATATAAGTGTATTCTATAATAGTTTATAAAAAGATAAGATTTTCAAAAAAAGTTTATTTCTTTACCTTACAATTTTCTTACCCACTTCAACAAAAAAAGGAGTTTAGCACTCCAAAGTAAAAGTTTATAATGATACACCAACTGAACACCCAACAACACAAAATGCATCTTAACTTATTTAACCAAAAAACTACAAAGTTTACATTACTCCTAGATTTTTTTAAACATTTCATACCTACACCATTTTCGTTTACACATATGTATCAAAACAAACATAAAGGGAAAAAGTTTTCAAATGCGCAAAAAAGAACAAATTGGTTGGTCTCCAGAATCCAAAAAAGATAAATGTCCACAATAACAACATATTATTGTTGTTGTCATGTTTTTTACGTTATTTTTGGAAAGACTAAGAAATAAATACGGAAGAGCCTAAGCTTTTCAAAAGTCAGTAAACCGACAGAGTATAACGACTACGATAATGGTGATGATAATGTTTCAAAATAAAAAAGGAAGGACGCAGCGACCCGATAAAAAAACGGTATGTACGACAGCACCAGGCATCCCCGTCATCCTTATCATCATCATCACGAGAGGCGCTGTGCTGTTAATTGAAAGTGGCCCGTTAATTGACGCATGTCAAGTTAATTGTAGATTAACCGATAAATAGTAACAAAGACAACTGACAACAAAAACTCCCATAAACACGATGTTATGTTCGGAGTTTTGAATGAGGTCGAGCATGAGATTAAGTATGGGCTTAGTGTGAGGTTTCGTATATGGCTTAGTAAGTGGTTAAGCATACTGGTTTATCATGGGGTTTCTTGTGTGGTTTTGTACCATGTTTAGTAAGAGGTTTAGCATTGAACTTGACTTTGGGTTGAGCATGGAATTAAGCATGTAGTTATTTAACGTAAGGTCATATATGGGCTTTATAAGTATCGAGTTAATTAACGTAGGGTGTAACATTATTGATGGTATGTAATAAATTAACGTTTATTTTTGCATTGGGATTAGAATTGGGTAAACCATATGGTGTAGCAATAAATTTTTAATTAAAATTGGGTATAGTATATGGTTTAGCATATTGTTTAGCATTGGATAAAATATCTAGTTAATTAACATGGGTTTAGCACTGGGCTTAGCATCTAGTTAATTAACATGGGTTTAGCATATATATATTTAACCTGTGTTTAGCATCTAGTTAATTAACATGGGTTTAGTATATAGTTAATTAACATGGGTTTAGCATCTAGTTAATTAGCATAGGTTTAGCATCTGGGGTTAGCATTGGGTTTAGTATAGGGTTTAGCTAAACCGGGACAAGTTGTCACTAATAGTCCAGACTTATTATATATTAATATTATAAATATTTAAACGCTGACATTATTGCTAAGAATATTTGTGGCATTTGCATTTGCGAGACAAGCTAATCAACAGCAGATTAGCATTGTTTATAATACTAATTATAATACTAATATATAATAAGTCTGGGCTATTAGTGACATTTTGTCCCGGTTTAGCTAAACCCTATACTAAACCCAATTGCTAACCCCAGATGCTAAACCTATGTTAATTAACTAGATGCTAAACCCATGTTAATTAACTAGATGCTAAACCCATGTTAAACAAGTCATGTCAAGCCATGAAGAAAACACGTAGATAAATCTGAATGATGACAACCCATGACATGTAATGACATGTAGTCTTAATCTGATATCGACATCTGTAATCCATGTAACCGTCAATTGACCGTTACTCCTCAACTATGGATTTTAAGACCATGGTGTCTTGACAAAGTTTGATCAGAATACGTTTATCTATCGGTTGGTGTAATAAAAAATGCCCATTTAAAATGCATGTTACCGTCAAAACCGTCAATTGACCGTTACTCCTCAACTATTGAGTTTAAGACCATGGTGTCTTGACAAATTTTGATCACAATACGTTTATCTATCGATTGGCGCAATAAAAAAATTGCCCGTTTAAAATGCATGTAACCGTCAAAACCGTCAATTGACCGTTACACCTGTACCGTTAAACCGATTTGGCTGAAAATGTCTAGCGAGTGACCCTTTGACCTGAGGAGTCTGTGTGTCAAGTTTGAAGGGAATCGGTTGAAGGATTTCCAAGTTAGAGCGCACACAGACAGACAGACGGACAGACAACAAACTAAAATTATAACTACGATAAATCGAGATTTATCTACGTAATAAATTTAAATGCTAAACCCGATGCTAAACCCAGGTTAAATAAATTTAAATACTAAAGCCTATGCTAAACCCCAATGTTAAACCCAATGCAAAACATATGTTAAACAATTTTGAATGCTAAACCCAAGTTTATTAACTAGATGCTACATTGGGATTACGCATGGGACTTAGCAAGGGATTTGGTATGGAAATTGGCATTGGGATTTTGCCAGGGATTTGGCATTGGGATTTTGCAAGGGATTTGGCATTGGGATTTTACCAGGGATTTGGCATGGAATTTGGCACTGGGATTTTGCCAGAGATTTGGCATGGAATTTGGCATTGGGATTTTGCCAGGGATTTTGCCAGGGATTTGGCATGGAATTTGGCATTGGGATTTTGCAATCGATTTGGCATGGGATTTAGCCAGTGATTTGGCATGGGATTTGGCATTGGGATTTTGCCATCGATTTAGCATGGGATTTTGCCAGGGATTTGGCATGGAATTTAGCATTGGCATTTAGCATTGGGATTTAACATTGGGATTTAGCATGTGTTTAAATTGAGATTTTAACATTAGCATAGCATAGGAGATACATTTTGTACAATTTGTCAGTCGTTTTTGTCTTTGTTACTATTTATTGGTTTCTATACAATTAACTCGACATGTTTCAATTAACGGGCCAATGTTAATTAACCGCACAGCGGCTCTCGTTGTAATAGATAACGAGACCAAAAACTTGCTTAAAAAATTCGACTGCTCTGTGCATATCTAATTAAATTATGCATAGAGGTCTTATTGCGTAAAGTACCATCGGATGAGAAAATGTAAGAATATTTAAGAGAAAGCTACAATAAATTAAAGTAATATTTACTTTGGCTTTATCAGACGTTGTAATAAAAAGGAGCTTATATGTAAGCATTAAAATATTTTATTTACGTCGAAGTTTGTGTTTCTATTCCCATGCCCGCTACAAGGTTTATGAGGTTCTCTAATTTTGAGAGTAAATATATAATATTTTAACCCTCTCCGTTAGTTTATTCAATATAAACACAACTTAAAAGATCAAATATCGTGTGGTAACCTCGATATGTTTTGCTGAAGGTTGGTTTGGTATATGTCTGTAAGTTGTTGAAATTAGTTTTATAAATCACACCAGAAATGTGGTAAGTTTTGTAAGAGGATGTCGTAAAATGTTTATTTTATTTGCCTAGAAATATAAAAAAGAATATGAAAGCTGGCCTGATACCATTTTACAACTTTTTATGACGTCACGGTAGTACATAATATGTTTTTACTTAAAATTCCCATTTTGAGACCTGTCATCGATCTCTCTACTAACAAATCTTGTTGAATAAATATTTGTACAAACTGTGTTTACTGCTAAAATATAGTTTAATTTAGACAGAATTGAACAATTTTTACTTTTGGCCTTTTTTATGTTTTGCGCGTGCAAGTTAGTAAAACATAGTTTACAGGAGCATAGTAGCTTATTATTTAAATTTTGTATTTATAACTGTTTCGGATTTCATACTAGGCTGTTTCGCTCAGATTAAATTCGTGTTCACAAATACGTAAAATAAGGCACCCCATTTATTTATATGGAGAAATAAATCTAAATAGATTTGTTCGCTGGATTTAATTTTATCAGTTTCCTTACGCTGTCAAGAAAATAATCATAGATTTGTTAACTTTATTTGATATTTTCACAAGAATGAATATTTCTTAGACCATTTGATTCGTACATTTATTTGAGCAATCAGGCATCTCTATTTCCTATTTCTGTCTTGAATTTGTACCCTTTATTTGCAAATATGAAAAATTATTTAACTTCCAAAATTGGAAACATTATTCAAATAGTTTTTAAGTTGCTTTCGATTACTTTAAATTACTATTTAACACTAAAAATGAACATGGTCCGGATTTTCGATAAGTCGATTCTTCTAAACTGCACTATCAGACTAGCTGGTATATTTAATTGTGCTCCAGTTAAAATTACAAAAACAATAACCATAAGAGGACCTGAGTGTAATTCAATCCTGGTTTTAGAAGGAGCCGAACTCAGAAAATTTAAACTAGTCACTTATGCGTTGTCAGCAGCATCCTGTTTGTTGCTTCTTCAAATTTACTACTACTCAACTGTTCCACAAACCAACAATAAAGATACTACTGATGTAATACTAGGATGGTTCACATTACTAGGAATTACAGCTTTCGCCACATACAGTCATTTGATTCAAAACAAGGGAAAGGAACTAAAAACTTTTATAAATAGTCTTTTTAGTTTCAAGGTTGTAAATCTGAGAATTTTACAGAAACTTGGTAATCATTCCTCAGAAAAGATGGCATTCATTGAGTATACAAATTTACTGCTCGTTCCAGTGATTTGGTTGACCATCTTCACTTTTGGACCTTGTTTTGTAATAAGCTTTCATTGGAAACAGCCCTGTAAGCCTTCCCTTCTGGGCTACTCTATTTTACAGGAATGTCGAATTCGTATACCGGTGCAAGGTACTTTGATACAAAGGTTAGTAGGTGGAATTGTTAAATTAGTGATATTCACAGGTAACATTTGGCTCTGGTGTGTTGGCCTTGCAGGAATAGCAGTTGTTGCTATAGTTGTCCATATTATTGGAGTGATGATGACTCGTGACTGCATTCAGCTTATTCGAAAACGCCTACAAAATAGTAGCAAAGTTTTTGCAGATTCGATTGTATACAGACAGCTACAATTTATTAGAATTTTGAGCAATTCGATACAGCGGGATTGTTTGTGTGCCTTTTTTGTTATTACAATTTCTGTTTTATCGTTAAGTGTCGCATCACTAGTAATCTTTGTGCGTCGTCCTGACGAGGAAACGAGTTTTATTATGATAGGCACATTTACAATTGCGATTTTAGATGCATTAACAGCAATATTGATAATTCTTGGTGGTATGGTTTCTGTTTACAGACAATCCGGATTAGTAATTGAAGATATGAAGGTTTTGATGATAGATTGTGAATCTAGATTTTTCAGGGCATGGCTTTGGAGATTTTTGAAATCTTGTAGCAAATTTACGATCAAATTTGGGGAAAATAATTTCATTGAAGAACTGACCCCTTTGAAGTGTCTGGATTTTGCGATCAATCTGACTGTTCAGTTTCTTCTCTTGTTTGGTAGTAAGTAAAATTTATTCCTAATAGTATGTTTGGATTAGAAAATTCAGATGCTTAAAACATCAACTTAAGTGTTGACTATCTAAGCAAAAGTCCGAAATATGTTATTCAAGACTTAGTTAATTTGAGTGCAAATACAGCTACAGAAGTACAACAACCAACGGTTTTTTGACGTCTTTGCAATAATATATTCTACATTCAACTATATTGAAATGATGATATCAAATGTAGTTATTAAAATATTTCCAGTGATGTTTAAACTATTATTTTGTATTTGTCTAATTTTAAGTATTACAGAGTGAATAAATATTTCTTATGATTTCAAACGGTCAAAAGCACTAGCCCCGCTAATTTGGAGTTTATTTATTTATTTTTTTATATACTTTGGTAATTGATTCCATGTTAGTTGATTGGAGATTACATAAATACCTAAAATGTGTGCATGATGACCTAAATGCTTATACCATTTGAAAAAAAATCATTTGTGTTATGAACATATATTTGTTAATAATTATTGTAATAGTTTTTATAAAAGCTCGGCGTAGTTCAACAATATTTTTTAGTATCGATATGGCAAATATTATCTTCTCTCAAGGTTGTTTTTTTAAGAACAGATGCATAATATTTTGATTTATGGGTACGAGGGCTTCATATTTACGATTTTAAAGTTGGCAAGAAACTCTACTTGCTTATAACAAGAGATATATACTCAAGTTTTAGAAACCATACCCAAGTTTCACCAATTTTAATGCAGTGCAATAAGCGTATCTGAATAGTACATAGATAGTGATTATCCTTGTTAAGCGACATACAACTCTAAAAAATTAGCATAATTAAGAAAATGATTATACAATGCAAATTAAAATCTAATCTAAGTTTTAACGCAGCTTCCCGGTTTAAATATTTAACTATGAACTAAACATTTGCTCAATGGGCGTTGATATGAAAACCATTCTAGACTAACGATTAGGACATATTTTGGTGGGGTTATATTTTTTTCCAAATTTTGTAAGATCATTGTAAAAACCATGTTTGGTGAATTTTATCGTAACTAAAATCTTAGGATGGGTTTTACCAAACTTTTGGTTATGGCAAAGTTGAATTTCTGATTTTAATTTTATTAATAGGTATTGTTCCGGTCAACTTATTCTACCCTCGAATAGTACGTCGTAGTATTTAATGCAATAATGATAATTAAAGGGGTAATAACATTAAGCAAATACCAGAAGTAAAATAGAGTAATAGGTCGTTTTCTTAGGTTATAAGTACTTGTTTCAGTATGGGACAACAATATTATTTAAAACTTCAAAAACAAACTGTTCTTTTCATTCCGGCATTAGACTCATTTGAGGTCACTTGAAAAATATTTCTCAGCAAAATGGTTGTTAAACCGAGATTTAAGTTTTGGCTAGATTTAAATTTACTTAATGTCTTACAGAAGCCGGCAACTACCCCGTTATCTCCCTACTTGCCATTTACCACGGAAAACGATTGCTTAATAAACATTTCAGTGTCCTCTGCAAGAATTAGCATCCCCAAAGGTCTGGAACTATCATCTGCAAAATATTTGCACTCGTTCACATTCTATGATGTTCGCAACCTTAATTTCGACACATCTGACAATTTACTACAGCGGAAAAGCCACACATTTGACATGCACACAGGTTATCTACGACTTACCTCTAGATACGCATATAATGCCTTGGTAATATTTATTTTTTACACTAAAAGTCTGAGTCTGTCTATGCAATTCAAATGTCGAGATTTTCTTCATCTGACAACGTAATCTTTTTCAATCATGTTACCGAGCTAAACCGACAAAATATTGGATTAATTAGCCAGTCTCTTGCTACGTTACCCAACTATGACATTCAACCATTTCATGCCAACATAATATTTTTGACTTGACCAATAAGTTCAAATACTTGTTATGTTACTTCTGTAACTCGAAATTTGGTCAACTTGTGAAAACATCGGAAACATCCATAGCAACCACAAAATTGACTATTAGTTTGCTTAACTCAAATGGTAACGGTCAAACTGTTTTAGCATCTGTTCCATTCAACACTTTAATGATTGCCTTACCACCTAAAAAGTTTTTGTCCTGACAAATCCTGCTTTAACGGATTTCCCAGTTACCATCAAAATCTTCGCTTATTTGTGAAAACACTTGTATCTTGCGATCGAAAATTCATGTTGGCTCTTTCAACAATGCAAGGAGTTCTAAATACCACGTTCACCTTGGACGAAGGTGAAATTCCACACGATCAGGTTATTTATAAAAAATGGCATTTAAAAAGGAGGTTTAATGTTCGAGGATTCTTGAAAATTGGTAAACTCGACTTGATAAATACTCGAGGATACCAGCATAGATATCTTGAACCATTAAAAGTCTATCTTAAATTCGTTGGCTGTGTTCTACATGAAGCTAATACCACCTATGATCCGTCATTATTTACTGAAGTGGAATGGCCAGTTTTGATTGGAGTGCTTATAACCTGTTTAGTAATTGCATATGCATCAAAAGATACATTTAAAGGGATCACAGTGCTAAACCTTCTTATAGGCTTGAGTATCCTACTAGAAAAATTTGATCGTCGTTTAGTTTGGGTGTTCTTAATACCCATCACGTGCTTATTTAACATTTATAGTAGCTATATATCTTCAGACAGTACTCGAATTAAGGAATTGCCCGATATTTTGTCTGGTTTTGTGAATGACAGCTTTAAAATATGGTATCCAAACTGAGAGCTGGCCTTATTTATGTACCACAATTTGATTCCACAATCGTTCAAGGATGAATACGATACACTAGTAAGTGGGCACAGTCTGGAACATTACCTAGTCGATAAGGAAGTTCCCTCTGAAAATGTTTCGAAAATGGTTGAAATAATGTGTACCGAGAAAATAAAAATTTGTGGGGCGTACGAAAAGCATTTATTTTTTACTACTTTTGTTGGAGATAATTATCTCTTAATTGACAATAAATATGCTTGTATGTTCAAAAATTCCCCAGTTGTAAATAATTATGGTGTATTAAATTTTCGCATTTCGGGTTACATGTCTAAAAGAGTTCATGAGGTTTTTGTGGTCTTGCTCCAGTGTGGAGAGTTTGAGAAATTTGATAGATTAGCTAAACATAGGAGTTTATTTTCTACAAATATTATTTTTATGAATAAAATTGTACCACCGCAAGCCATTGACTCAAAGTCGATAGTTATGTTTTCGCTGTTTGGTGTTGGGGCATTTATATTTTTCGTGTATTTAACTGCTGTCTTGGTTAATCCATGTTCTTATTTTACGGTTACGTAAATTGAAATTGTTTCGGTTTTTAGTCGTCATATTGAAACATATTTGTAAACCAAGATAAAGTGATTATAATTGTTATGAATGTACTGTCTAAATTATAGCTAACCGTTTTCAGCATTTAAAGGATATATAAAGCATTGCGGCATTAAAGAGTAGGTGCGGAGTATAGTAGAGTTCATATAGATTGAGTAAAAACATTTTAAGTAGTAATTAAAATGTCAACACTAAAAACATGCACTTAATATATAATTCGGAACATAACAAATATATAATTCTACTAGCAAAAAAATGCAATTTAATATACTTATTATTAGGAAAACAATTATTTACCACATATGTAAGCAGTAAAAATAAACGCTAAATAAGTGAACACTAAAAGTATCAATAAACGCAAACAATTAGCATCTAAATATTACTACTCTTATTTGTAAATAAAAGTATTTTTGACATTTTTTTCAATAGGAATTTAAATTTGATTTTTTGTATTAAAACGGTAATAAGAAATATGGTTCGGTTATAAAGCAACCGGGAGTTAACATTGAAGTAGTGCTGAATGTGTATTAAATCCATATTGCGCTAATAATTTTTTAAGCCTAAAGTAGAATAAAAATAATTACTTCCTGGGTTTCTTTGACGTGGCGGTAGACTCGATGTCAAAAATCGATTAAGACGGATGTATAGTTATTTTTAGATCATATAAGTGTTAGCGCATAGATATATTATAAAAAGGGAAGCGATTTATTTTTCTAAAATTCTCTAATTAATATAATTGTTTATTAATACAGGATTTTGTAAGTGATGTTTTTCTACCAAGTTTTAATATTTTATAACGCCGTAATCTTCCGTATTTTGTTTTCCACTTGGAATTCCCGTGTTTTTTCAGGTCACTTCGAGTAATCATGTTTTTCTAAGAGTGTATTTCCTTATCACATACAGTTTGATTATAGACGTTGCTACACAAGCAAAATAACTTTATCATGTTTTGTCCACATGCCAGCTATTTATTGTGAAAGGTGGTGTATTATTCCAGCTTATCTTAATCTTATGTCTACTTTTGAGTTAGGAAATAAAATATTACATGTTCTTACAACACAACATTCAAAAACTAGGAAATATCTAACATGACCGTTAACATAAATGTGGGTATAATTTAAATTGGAAAGGAAAGCAACATTTAAAAATAAATTATTGCGTGTCTAATAATCATTAACTGCTACGACAATTATCCAAATATTCACATATTTAAGCTGACACAAAGTATTATGTACTTTTACCAATTGGCAACTGATTTTTTTTTATCAAAACGCCATTTAAATTAATACAAAATCTTTTAAATTAAATTCAAATATCATTTCAACTTCTACATTTTCAACTACTTAAGAAAAGACAATGCAACCTAAGCAGGCATTGCGATTAAATGTTTTCTGTTTCATGTGAAAATTTCCATTTTGATTTGAATTGAGCACAGTCATAAAAAGCTTTTTTAAATTATACATTCAATAAAGCCATCGCAGAAGCAAATATTTAACTATTTACTTGAGTCTAAAATTTATGCAAAGTGTTTGAAAGGAATTCTTACATCATCAATCTGATTACGTTGTGTTTCAATAGCTTTAAAGGCAACTTTTCATCAACTAACTTTCAAATCCATCTAGGTTTGATTCGATTTTGTTTTTGTGGATTCAAAATTATTTTTCAAAAACTCAGTTTACATTTTACTTTAGTGGAATTTCGAGACAAGTTATTTACGACTAGCAAGACTATTTGCATTTGAAATTTGTGTAAAAAGGAATTCAAACGGAAACCAAGTACCCAACCGGCTTTCTAATCATTTTTTTGACTAGTCGAGCATTTCTATGTAATTTAAAAGCATGGTTTAGTGTAGACAGTTGATTATCAAATCCAGTAAACATCAACATTTAAAAGTTGGCTACGGGCTAAATACAATTTATAAGGTGTTGTTTAGCCATCTAAATTCTCACTCAACACTCAAAATGTATCCAACCATTCTTCTGGACAAACCGTTTCTTCTATATTGCACCATAACCACGCCTGGCACATTCAGTTGCACACCAGTAAAAGTTGAGAAATAACAAATTTAATAATAAGATTTCGTTTGATAAAGTATAGAAGGAGACTGCGTCATTAGCAAAACATTTCTTGACTAGGAAACGATGCTGACGAAAACAACAATATTTAGATATTTTTAACTGGTGTTTAACTCAACTACTATAAGCAAAGATTTTAATACAACACCACAGTCACCGAAGGCTTAGTGGGCTGTTGGCATTGAACCAAATGTTTATTCCTTAGACTATAATTTTTAAACTAAATTAGTGCCAATGCAAAATACATAGTTTGAAGTTACATTTGTAATAATTTTATTTTTAATAATTGTTTATCGAATTTAGACAAGTCGTTCGTCTTTAGTGGCACCATAAAAATTTCAAGCAAATAGTACATCAGTAAATCTAAACCATTCCAAAATAAATCAAGGTTTACAAAGCGTATACAACTTAAAAAATCAAAAGGTATCATTAATACAACCATAAGTATTGGAATTGGTATTTAAATAAATTATTATAGCTGGATCAATACAATTTATACTACAAATTTATGCGATTTTCGTGCCAGTAAATGTCATGGGCTTATTTCAATATTTTTTGGAGGAAATCATAGGAGCGTAAGTAAATAATAAAATTGTGCCAAGCCACATTTAACAAGACCACTCAAAAATTCTAACAGATACGTATTCGAATCATGGTAGAAGCGTAGGTGGAACGAGAAAGATACAAGCTAAATGCGTGTTGAAGCAGTCAGATGACATAAACTGGCATCTTGAAATTTTTTGCAATTGTACCTATCTTGAGCCCAAAATACAACAAAGTTATTGGACAAAACAAGTTTTTTTGTCTTTGAAATTTTCATAAGGTTTATAATTTCCAAACTATTAATTAGTGATTGAGTTTGAAAACAAATATTTTTAGGTGTGTACGTAATACTTATTAGGTAAAAACTTGTTTTAGGTAAACCGAATAACTCGTCATTGTACAAATATCATCACTATTTTGAAAAACTTTATTTAACTGTAGGAATATTTAATTGTTTATTTCTCTAGATTTATGCTATTTAGCTCAGGTTGTTTATAACAAAACCTAATTTAGGATTTCGGAAACTATGGCAAATATTATGATGACAGTTAAAGCCAGTTATTATGTACTAGTAATTATGTAGTGTGAAAAGAAGCTACATGGCAGGGGCAGACTTCAAAATAATCAAGAATAGAATTTCCTTTTACTCGAACTATTTAAAACAGAAATTTAAAACTATTTAAATAGTAGAAGCAGTTTGTAATTTATTGCCACGTAAATGAAACAAGCCACTATATTACGAGGTGCTTTAAAAGTAAGCAATCTATAAATCAACATGTTTGTATACTAAATCAATCCAAATAATTTGCCAACGCTTTCCTGTATTTGGTTTGCATAACAAAATTTGATGTACATGAAAAGTTTTTAAGACGGAGATAAATTTCTATAAATAATTTCTCATAATGCTCTAAGTTATTTCCATTTTGTGACAAAGTGTTAGCACGTATATGTATTAAGGCACAAATTTGAAACCACCTTCAGTTGAAACTTAAAAAATATTAACTCCACTGGTTTAGCACTGAATTTTGCTTACATTTTGGCATCTAGATGAACAAGTTGAATCTTAATATCTTAATTTTTAAAATCGCTGCTATGCGATATTTTTGCAGGTATAGTTTTTTAAATATAATTACAAAACTTTTACTTAAACTGGGTTCCTATTTGATTTTTGACAAAGCATATCTTCTCAATATCACCATTAAGATATGTGGCATTTTTAATTGCTCACCAGTAAAAATTGTTAAATTAGGCTTAAAACAAGATTTTCAAGTCTCAACTTTAAAAGCTATTGAGTTACATAAACTCAAAATCACAAGTGTTTTGATGTCGTTAGCAGCTTGCGTACAAATATTTCAATGCTTGCAATTCTCACGCCCTTTAAAAATCAACCACGGAAATACCTCTGATTTTATACTTGGATGGTATACCTTTATTGCAACGCAAGCCATCGCAGTTTACTCCAACTTGCTAAAAAACAAGGGAAATGATCTGAACTATTACATAAATAGTCTGCTTGAATTTAACACAAGAAATATTGGACTACCATTTGATTTGAAATCGTCTAAATTATCAAGAATGTCATTTATTGAGTTTACCAATCTGCTTCTAGTTTCATTCCTTTTGTTCGATGTGTTTTTGTTTGGGCCTGTCTTCGTAATAGGACTTCATTGG
>JAQFZG010002308.1:0-17111 GCA_034695465.1 Entomobrya nicoleti
TACTAGAAAAATCTTGTTTTTCCAAATTCCAATAATATTTTTTTAAATATAATAAGCTTGTGTACAGTAATGATAAAGCAAGCATCAGTACCAAAGGTTTTCGAGAAAAAACTCTTAATTTAACAACCGTTTTATGTACATAGTTTGGACGCCAAACAATATGTCATAAGAGTCGCAAAAGACGTCAGACCAACGCATTAATTAAGCTAACCTATTTTTTAATTGCGGAAGAAAAGAAAACCTCAGATGGATGACGCAAAGGTACAACTTCTTAATTGCATGTTCTCAATACAGGGACAAATTTCGTATAAAAGGACGTTCTTTCATTAGTTTTGATATCCGAGTTGATTTTTCTGCTTACTGTGAACATCAAAGCCGAAAAAACACCTAGCACACCCACTAAACATTTCATGATGAAGTTCTTCCTATTCGCAACCCTTGTAATCAGCAGCTTGGTGGCCTTCTCTCAGGTAAGAAACCATTACAAATATTAAGTTTCTTCTCAGTAGGATCTATTGCACGGATTTTTACCGTGGATTTTTTTGGTTTTTGTTTAGGGTGCTCCTGGTGCGGCGTCTGTAGCCGCTGCTTCTGCTACCAATCGTGGTGGAAAATCCCACGCGGCATCCGCTGCTACAGCTGGACAGTAAGTCTAAAATCAGTTATATATTGAAACTTATTCGAATTGTTTTAACACTTCTAGCTAGCCATATAATAGCTGTTTAAGAAGTGTGTTGATAAGTCGTCTAAACTATCATTACTTTCTATTGTAATTTAAATAACAGTGCCCCAGGGAAAACTCGGTATGCTCCTAGCAGACACTAAGAACTAAACGGATCAACGAAGAGGAATTCTCTATCAAAATGCCATAATGATCGCCTGAAAGTTTGCAGCTGACAAGAAATCTCCTATATTACTCCTATCCAATACACTATAACCTATTGTTGCCATAATTGAATAAATTGGTCTGAACCTTTAGAATTAGCAAAATTTTACACTTTTGCTGCATGTATTTAGAATAAATGTCAAAATTTTGATACAATACATTAATCAAAAATGTGAATTATTTGGCTTCGAATTTTGAGTTATTCAAGAACTTCGAATTAAATTTCAGGAACGTCAGTCAATAGCAAATACAATTAATGAACAAAAGCCACAATTTACAATCCGCACAAAAATACAACGCAAACTATCAAACATGCCGGTAAACAGTCATAATATCCTAAATTTTATACTTCCATACAATTGGTTATCTTATTTAAAATGGAAAATACTTTGGTAATTTTCAAGGAAGTCGTACAAAATGACTTAACATTTAGCTTTAATTGAAATTGAAATAAAAAATTACAATTACTTAACGAATATTAGGAAGCCATCGTGTAAACAGATTGCAAATTTTATGTTTATTTTTCGCTTGACTATTGTCAAATGTCTCTTTAAATATTTATAACATGGTCAAAGACAACTACACGAGTTTTAGGCGCAGGAAAAACTGCATTTACTTTCATCATCTCGTCTGTTTTGTAATTTATTTAAAATTGTCTTGCGTTATTGTTATTCCAGATTTTTGAAGATTTGAAACGTAAAAGTGATAGTTCTTTTAATAAACCGCAATTGTAATCTTATTTTTTTATCTTCAATGATTAATATTACTACTAAACTTTCTCGAGAGAATGATGATGATAACTGGGTTTCTCGTGTATTCTGTAATGGCTTTTGCAAAAAATTATAACTAATTATACATACAATATAAATATAAGTTTTTAAAAACTTTCAGAACCTTGCCGTCTTAATTCGAAGCAGGCGTGTGGAGTGTGTCAATAAATAATTATGAAAATTGAAATTCTTGGCAGTCTCGCTACTTTTTCCATCCTCAAAGTTTGAACTTCTTCATATCTACTTTCTTGGAACTTTCCATCATGCATGTCTATGTACATTAGCGATGCGGGTATTTTTTTGTCATGCCTCATGTTAAAACTATTTTAGGTATCATATTGTTCAAGAGGGACAAACTGGGTATCTGTAAATAAAAAATTGTACATACCAAAAAATATATGAAACCAGTTCCAATTTGGAATTAATTTTGATATTTGTCAGTATCTAAACTTTGGGGTCCATTTGTTATGTATGGAGACTTGATAATAGCCCAATTTAATTTAAACTGCAACAATAATGCATGCTCGTTTGGTTAGTCACTAAAAATATAAAGTAAGCATTGCAAAGATTTTATTGTACACAAAATAAACAAATCTGGAAAATTCTGCTTTTGTTGTATGAACTAATTTTTCTAATACCTTACTTTGTTAGGTTCTTTGCAATAACAAACATATAATTCAGTTCCATTCTAAAAATAAAGCATTAATGTTTACTAACCATGTAAATACAAGTACGATTGGGTTTAAAAACAGGTATACTTATATCAACCAAAAATAATTACTTCTACATCGAAATTATACGAGATAGAGCATTCTAACCGGATAACCTTTTTCATTAAAACAGCCATAAACAAAGTATAGTTCATAATTTACCATAGCTACCCTGACTCCTTGTTCAACCAATCACAGAGAGCTGAAAATACTAGAAAAGCGTGGTCTTTTTTCAATAAAATAAGCTTTTGGGCACAGTGATAAAACAAGCAGTAGTACCAAAGGTTATAGAGAAAAACTCCTAAATTAGCAACTATATTATATAAGTAATTAGAACGCTAAACAATAGATCATAAGAGTCACAAAAGACGTCAGATCGACATATTAATTAAGATTACAAATTTCTTAATTGCGGAAGATAAGAATCCTATAGAAGCATGGAACAAAGACAAACATTTTTAATTGCATGTTCTCAATATGGGGACAAATTTCGTATAAAAGAGCGTCCTTTCAATAATTTTGGTATCCAAGTTGAATTTTCTGCTTACTGTGAACAGCAAAGCCGAGAAAGCACCTAACAAACCAACAAAACATTTCAAGATGAAGATCTTCCTGTTCGCAACCCTTGTAATCAGCAGCTTGGTGGCCTTCTCTGAGGTATGCAACCAAATCAAAAACAAAATTGTAGTAATCAAGTTCCCACTCAGAAAGATCAATTACAGAAATTTTAAACAGGATTTTTTATTTCTTTTTAGGGGGCTCCTGGCGCGGCGTCTGCAGCGGCGGCTTCTGCTTCAAGTGGTGCTGGCAAGTCTAGCGCGGCATCTGCGGCTACTGCTGCAAGGCAAGTTTTAAATTAATTAAGCATGATAACTTATTCGAATGGTTTTAATTATCAAAGTTATACCGTATCGTATCAGTTTAAACGTTGTGTTTATATACTCTAAAAACTGGGTTTTTGTACTTTCATTTAAATAGAAATGCACCAGGAAAAGCGCCATACTAAACATATCGACGGAAAGGAATATATCCGTGAGCTAAAAAAGAGACAACTTCAATTCGTGGCACTAATTCTTTACTAAAACGTTGGCAGAATAATACTTTGTTTATTTTATCCTTTATTCTATACTGGTGTTTACATATTTGAATAAATTTGTGGCAAACTTTTACTTTTGGTAGATGTATTTACAATAAATGTTAAAATTTTGAAAAATGGATTCATTGACTTAGAATTTTAAGTTTTGGTGGGATTTAACTGTGCAGCGTTATTTTCTGATTCAATACCATGTTGTAATAATTAATAGTAAATGCTAATCGCATTCATGCATGGTGTAGAATTATGAGATCAAAATTATCATGATAATTTGATCTCATAATTCTACACCATGTGGCAAATTTTTAAGAGACGAGCACCACAAATTGTTAAGCATGATCCGTGTACAAGATAACTCCAGAAACAGTGAATTACACAAAAGTCTGAAATTTTCATCACAACGCTTATGTAATTTCGTACATAATTGATTGACAGCGGTTTCCGAATTTTTCTCCGTGGTAGGCCTTTTCAAACAGTTTATAGTTTTAACAGTAAAGCATATACGAACCAAAAATATTAAAGAAACGAAGCGTATAAATTTGAGTACATAAACGGCACTTAAAACTAGCATTGTAAGAATTTCTGTCCACGTTATGCCCAATGTACAATAATTGTTCAAAGGTTATCGGCAAATCAGTTTGAAATTCGTAAGTCCACGGATCCAACTTTGCTATAGCGGTCACAATTAGGCTGGCCACAATTACTGGAAAAGTTATTTAATGTACCGTAAGAAGACATAGTCCTAAAAGTCTGTTGATGTTTGCTTCTCAAATTTGGAATCTGAAATATTAAAAACAGGAAAGAATAGTATTGATAATTATAAGTATTAAAAACCTACTAATTAATTCAAGGGTAAAAACTGGTTTAAAATGGGAACGATTTACTTTGATAAATTCACATAATGTATAATAAATACTTATAATATACAATATATACCTACTTTTATAGACTATTTATTTATAATTTAAATATCGTCTCTTATATCATTTATTATCAATGTTTCTATTTTATTAATCTACTTTGATGGAAGATTTGTTTTCTCTAAAAAAATGGATTTAAGAAACATATCGCAAATAAACGATTTTGTAATTTAGAGTATTTTAGTAAACGGGTTGTTTAAATTTTCTCTCCTATTATTTAAATTCGGGATTTAGTAAACATGTCTTCTACAAATTTATTATAGCTTCAATTGTGCTAAACGAATAAAATTTGGGTTGTTAAATTGTTGATTACAAATAATATACATAATGTTCAGTACACAGTGTCTCCTTGAATACATAGGAAAATACATTGTTATTTTCCAATTAAATATGCCTGAAAAATTCACGTGGTTGATTTAATGTTGTTCTTTAACATATCAAATCCAATTTTAAAAAGTACAAACTTTGACTATATACGTGATCAAATTATAACTTTGTCATGTTAAAATGAGCTAAAACAAATATTCATAGATTTACAGTCTTTACATGCTGTAAAATGTTAAGTTCTTTTTAAAATATAAATAGTTACTTCTTCATATTTTCTTATATTAGTATTTTTGATTTATAAAGTATTACTAGAGGTCCCGGTTGTAAAAATTGATTTTTTATAAATTTGGAAAAACCGTACTGCAAATATTTTACGTAGACTCAAATTATCCTGCGTGTTTTCCAACATTTTTTAAATCGTTTTAAGCTTTTAAATGGTTGCTAATAATGTCAATTTTGCTACCACAGTTGCAACTTTTAAAACAAAATCAGTAAGTTTTGATAGTATGCTACCGTAGCATGGAGTAAAATTCTTTGGAACATAATGCATTCAAATCCGAATATATAGTTTTGGTCATATTATGTTATGACTTTCCAATTCATCTATGTCTCTGTAATTTAAAGTTTGACAAATGTGTGTTCTATTAGTCCAAAAAAAATTAACTATGCATTAAAACAATTTAATTTTAATATTATTGAATAAATAAATTAATTGTACTTTTAATACAGTACATAATACAGCATGTCGTTGTGATCATTGGTCATTCTTTGGTTTTTTTAGAACGTTTTCATGCAATTTATGATTTATGAGCATATTTACTTGTGCATATACTTGTAAAAAATTGAAATATATTATTTATAACTGTTTTATTATGCCCTAAATTACATAAATTTCAATCAAATTTTATCGGAACATTTCCAAAGAACCACTTTTAATAGTTGATGTACGGATCTTCATAACTACTCGGATGTAGGCAGATATGATACACAAAATCAATAATTTGTACTAAAGCACTACTCAATTAAAATACTTACAAGCTAATTCAATATATTGATCCAAAAAAGTTGAACCAAAAACAACAGTTGTAACCGTAAGCTACCAACTTAATACGAGTTCAATAAATATTCAAAGATATATTCCCACTCCCTTATTTAAGGGCAGGCCAAAAAACTGCGCATAAAGTAACAAAACTGCTCACGGCATTCATAAAGATAATTTAAAATTCTTACATGCTTAAATCCAAGCCAATTCAAAAAATATTATGTAGACTTCCTACTTTAGTATTGGCAATCAATAACTAACATCCACTTTAATGCATGCTTCCAAGAACATACTGTCGAAGTCCACATCCATCATCGACTACTTGTGGGCTACTTATGCCACCGTGCTAACATAAATCGAACCAAATTAAAATACTGATTTTTTTTTTGTTTGTTTGTATTGTGGAATTCAATAAAAACAAATAAGAAGTTTTCGTAATCATATGATCTGATATATATTAAGTGCATCAAAATCGATTTAGGTAAGAAATATTTGTAAAACAGGACAAAATATACTTCAATTACATACTTGAAATCGTAGCCACAAAAAGGAATATAAACGGATTCACATGGCAACTTTGAAGCCTTCTCGAATTGTCCTATGAAATTGCGATAGAAACATTCATTTAAAAATGGATACTCAAATGTTGTGTTCCGTAGTCTACGTTTTTATTTTTCTTCTTATAACACTTAATTTTTCCGGGGCCGACAACAACTCAACGCTTACTTTTGAGTACACTATCACCACTAAATTGTTGAAAACGATGTCACTATCAGATCAAACTACAAACATTTATTTTGACAAACTGAACACAAATGAGCGTCAGGTAGTAGCATAGCACCTGAAACATATCGCATCAATACCAACTTTGCCTAAAAAACCCAAACGTGTGAACAACTTATATTCAACTCTCAAGAACTTCATGACAGAAAACTGTCTCGTTGTATTAAACAACTTTGAAAGTGTCGATATATATCCAACGATTGAATATCCTCTGATTCTCAGAAAATTCGACATCGGAATTGGCCGTGTTGATTATATTAATCCAGAAAACAATAAACCCGACTCCCGAGCAGGTTTATTGTGGATCCCAACTGAAAGGATTCCTAAGCTAAATGGCAACTTCTCTTCGAGCAAGCTAAACGACATTTATTTCTACAATGGCTGGGATGAATGTTCCATTTTAAAGTATCTTTGCGCTCTTTGGCCACCAGATAAAGGTAGTATACACTGCCTTAGTGCTAATTCTTTCAACTTCATTTTGTCATCAAAGCCATGGCAGTGTGAAATCCAAGTGGAACTATTTATGCCGGATAGTTTACTTTTCATGGGAAAATATACCGAAGTTTTTGATAGTCTGGCATATACACAACTAAAAACGGTGCCAAGTTTAAGGCCTCCAGTTCACATATTAGTTGATGACAAAGCAAGTGTGGAAAAATATGACTGGGCATCGTTAGCTGCTTGGACATCAAAAAGAAACGAAAAATTTGAAGAAACTGTTGATGGTTATATCGTTAATCATGTGCAAATTACAGGTCATGTTACCTGTAACACCAAATTCAAGAAAATACAAACCAACTTTAATTGCAATATTGAGAAATTGTTTGCAATTTTTCTCTGCCCAGAATGTAGTAGGTTTGTTAGCTTATATCCAGTTAACCTGGAAAATCTCTCTTTTGACTACATAGCACTTTTGGATAGAGTGCAAAAACATGTTGCATTTCCGGGAGGGATGGGCTCTTTAAATACAGATAAATATAAGCTAGTGGGGCTTATTGAATATTATACGGAAAACCAATCTAAAGAAATTAAATTTCCGCTCAAAGCTCTGCGGAAATCCAAGCTTAAATTTTCAGAAAAATTACATTTGCTTGCGTTTGCTTACGCATCTATATACACATGCTTTATGGGAAATTTAACTTCAATCAGTCCAAAGAAATTCGAAAACCCGGAATATGCCTATTTTACTGCGTATCTTAAACGAAAAGCTTATGTTTTCGAAGTCGAGGTAAAGGAATACGACACGCCACTAAGTTTGCCAAATATTTTTGGGAGTCTTCACTTCGTTAGTTGTGGTTCACGTGGAATCGAACCTTTTCCATTTGTCGAATTTCTTTCTGTTTTTGAGTGGAAAGTTTGGGTTTTCATACTGAACGCCATGATTCTGCTATCTGTGGCAGTTGTTAAGCTACACAAACATGATTGTAGGGATATTACTCTGATATCTGGCATTTTGGGTATTTATAAAGTTTTGATTGAGCAAGGGAACCCGTTTCCAGAAAATCTGGATAAAAGTAGACAAATGAAGTTTCTGATGACTGGAATACTGCTGGCTGGCTTGGTAATTAGCAATGCTTAGATATTTTAATGGTATTTAGGCATAAAAATCCATTAAGGAATTTTCCGGAGACGTAGCTCAAGTGTTAAATAAAAATACATTAAAATGACACGGAAAGATACTTTGTTCTAAGCAATTAATAAAATATGATTGTGTAAGCTTGTCCTGCAAACTAGTATAAGTAATGGGCAATACTATCACCATAAGTTTTTGCTATAGCTAAAATAATTGATATTGCCACGCGCCGAATTAATTGGCATTGCCACGCGCTGAATTAATTGCAGTTGACACAGGAACAGATATTTAATTGCTTTTAGAGTTTTTTCGTAGCAGTTTAAGGGATTTGTTGTGGGAAGTTACACAAAAACCAACTCTTGTTGATAACAAAGAGCTAACGTTATGTATGATGCTTGTATTATTGAACCCGAGAATAAACAGATAAAATAAAATATTTGTAACATTACATCGTAATATATTCAGTACAAACTATTTCAAATATCAAATCTCGAACAATTTATGCATGAATTACATATCGGCAACACATGTTTTAAAAGTACACATGCACTTAATAACCTTGGTATGCAATTGTAACATGCATGAAGGTTTGCAATGCACATCACATTGCACAAAGTGCAATTGTATTTTTTTGCTGCAAGAATAAAACAAAGCGCAAGTGCATACACTATCTTTGTACAACATATCTTAACCACTGCAATTTCCCATTCCCTTTGACATAGTATACTTTGGCCCACTGCTTTGCACAACTAAACTAGCATCATAAAAGTAAATATTTATTAACACCTTACAAGCGAAGCGTAAGCAGTCAGTTGTGAACGACCCTTATTTTATTACTATTTTAAACCAAGCTGACTCCCTTGGCATATAAAGTTACATACAAAGTTATAAAAGATATATGTATGAATCTATAACATTGTGTTCTAATATGTTACGAATCGTGATATTAGTAATACGATGCTATTGCAGTGACTGGAATATATAGACACTTTATGTTATTTTGCATTGCATTTCCATTACAAGCATGTATTCGAATACAGAGTTAGGATACATAAAATTATATTCATATTCGTAACACATGTGGAAGTATGAAGTAATCCTATCATATAAATGTATAAAGTAGCAATACGATACGGGCATACAATATTAATATTTTCAGCACCAAATTAAATCAATGAAAATCCTGTAGTTCTTAAATAGTTTTGTGTGATAAATATTCGATTTGCAAAATTATCCAAGTAAATACTAAAGCACTGATTTGTTTAACCTTATTTTGTGCAGGTTATATATGATAGCCTATTTAGCAAACGGACGTGTTAAATAACTTTGTGTGAATCCATTATTTTTATTACTGGACTAGTTATGTTATAAGTCAAACATACTTTTCCACTGTGATGCTTTATTACAGTGCTTTTAATATAACATAAAATATTAATAGTAGTGTAAAGTGAACTGTATTTAAGTATGGATTGTTTATAGTTCTCCACCTCTTACTACAGTCTTATTTCTAATTTCTAGTCAAAGAAAAAAAAGTAAAACGGCTCAACGGCGACTCACTCAACTTGGTGGTGATGCTTTTTCTGTAGCCGTCACAACCTCCTTAAGTGGGTCACTGAAGAGTCCGATTATCAGCAAGTAAAATGGCAAAAAAAAGTTAATTTTTAGAACAAAACTTTGCTTGTATCTTCTAGCTCTCTTTCATCTGTATCAACCAGATTACCTGCTGCTGCACACATATACCATTTCATGAACCAAACCCAGCCTGCAGCAAGCAAGTTATTTGATTGGTAAATAAAAAATCAAGATATTACCTCATTTTTTTCAATTGTTACTTTTTTGTCAGGTTCAGATTTTTGTCTCTGCTTTTATCTTTTCTGCTAAGTTACCCTTTGTGTTTCATTTAAACTGAGAATTGTGACAAAATACTTCAAATCGCAACGATTTCAAGGTTATGGATGTTTAATCGTAACCTTTTAACTATTTTAAATAGTACGTGTCCAGTTGTAATTGTATTTTATAGATTTGGTAAGGCGGTGACATTTTTATATAAAAACCAGTTATTTTTTACAATTGTAATTGTACAACAATCACATCAGCGGTGAATCTGAGCGTATTTTGGGACAAGATATTTTTTTGCTACATTAGATTTTGTGAGAAGAATTTTTTGGTGTGCTGTTCAGATATAAGGAGACTTGTTTTCTGCAATTTAGGAAAAGTAAATTTTCAATTAAACATTCAATATTGACCGTTAAACAACTCTTTTTTTAAAATCTTATATGGCCCTACATTTTTATGGTTAAAATTACTGAAAAACTTGTAAGCTTCCAAAAGATACTCGGTGTCATTTCTGCTTACCAATTTATTGCAAGTAAACTCCTACTATTCAAATTACAAATAAATGTAAATATTTTGGTTCTTGAACATAATACTACCAACGAGAACGTTTTTCCTGGGCAAACTTTCGTCCTCATTCATATTTTAATGCAATGTTAATGTGAAAACCAAATAAGCTTTAAAAATACAAACTTCCTCAATGGCCTTGACATACATTGTAAAATGCAAATGTATCAAACCTTGTTACATCATTGCACAATCGGTGCAATTTTGCATTCACTTTAAGCCAACATACTGCAGAGTGTTGAATCGTACATAAAGCATAAGACCACTTCACGAAGAAGTAAATTCGAACACGGAATCTATACGAGCATGTAGTCCACTTGTGAACTGCCCTTATTTTGTATTCTTTTAGAAATCTTGGTGATTTGTACGGCATATGCTAATAATAATCATGTGATATACAAATGTATGTATATATGGATATAGTATGCTACAGTTTAGCGCTAGCACATAAATTCAATACAGATCAACGTTCCAAAGTAATTCCTTTATTCCTAATATATATTCTACTATTTATATGAAAGGTACACCAAAATTATGACTGTAAACGTACGTATGTATTACGGAGCGTACGTATAGGGCATATAGTATGCTAATCCTGCAAAAACTATAGAAATCTGTGTAGACCAAGCTGATATACACTAAAAAATCAAATTTGGCAAAAATCTATCCACGTATTCATTCGCAGCCAATTGAGCATAACAATAATGCTGAAGTTTTGCGAAGTAACGTAAAAAATATGACTAAACTTTAACTTCATTGACCATCCATACCTAAAAAAATTACGGGATATGTAGTAATCAAAACATTGATCCAAATTTAATTTGTTTTACTTTGTTCTATTATTTTTAGACTAACCAGTTCATCCTAATATGAAGCAATATGTAAATTTTAGGTTAACGTAATTTTATTGAACTGTCAACATATTTTACAGCAGATATTTTACATATATTATACTGAGCAATTAACTTGTCAAATTTAATTTATTTTATTACGAGAAAAAATATCGATTGCTACCAATGAGCAGTAGGTTTTGTTTTATGAATGAAAATATTTACTTCTTAGTAGAAAATACATCCTGCCTAAATTCTGAGCTTTATGCATGATCGCTAAATGGCGCACCCATATTTTTCTAAAGATATATTTTTTCATACAAGTGCATATGTATATTTTACGAAAGTTTTAGCTGCAAGACAGCAAGTATATGATCTGTTGTTACTTGAGATTTGGGGAGTGTGTTTATTTTGGTAGATATGTATTCATATTACTCTGGTGTTATTCCAAATACACAGGATATAATACAGATCAATAATCAAGATTAAAAAATGAAAGAATATAAAGTATTTCATGGCTGGTATAGTAAGCACATATGCTCATAGCTTTACATTTTCCCATTTGTGGTTCAGGATATTTATATGGTGACCAACCACTAAGAATACATGTTCAAGGAGTGTCATAAATAAAATATGGTTAAGCGTAAATACAATATTTTGTTAATAAATTTATTTTTTGTACCATATGGGAATAAATACTCTTAGCTCGTATTGGCTTTGTGGCCGTTTTTGTCACTAAATTTCCAAATATTCCATATCGAAAATTTAAGGTTTAAGCATGTTTTAAGGTACGATTTTATTTAACCTGAACGAAATCTAGCACCATTAATACAAATATTTGTTACTCTTAAATTCGACAAATGTAAGTTTGACGTCTAATTCGTCTGGTTTTCTTCATAAAGACCTGATTCACAATTCGTCTAATTCTTTCAGGTTCGAGAGTAAACCAATGGATTTCCAATTAAGTACATTATCATCGTTCGAAAACGTTTGCAGGTTCTATATTTTTGGTAAGTGTCAAGTTATTACTGAATATTCATTTTATAACTTTTTATAATCTGATTTATATTTCATTTCGAATAAATCCTTTTTTGAAAACTACAGGTTATTCAACATCAATGACGAACTACAAAGTTCAACCGTACTACTTTACCTACCCAGATGCTATTGCTCCAAAATTCCTCTTCATACATCCAAAATTACAACTTTAAACTGGAAAACGAGATTAAGGGCATAATAGCAATAATGGAATGGGCCAAAACCGGTAATTATTAGAAAGATGTTGATGTAATTTCAACGCAATAGCAAGATTCTAATTCAAACTGGAAAAATTCAACTAATTATTGTTTTTAAATAGACAAGAGGAGCATAGAAGTCCATACGTGCAATGTCAGCATTGGTCCACTACACAGTAGTGAAGGGACATTCTTTTTTTTTGGATTCTGGATTAAGGTTAAAACATGGAAAGAAACCAGTTCATTTTATAATTTAGGGTTTAAAATGGATACCTAAATCGGCTAATGTCCGAAGTTTTTCTAATATAATAAGTAAATAGTTACAGGCTTATGCTAATTTCTACAGAGCTGCTATTTCTAGTTTGAGATCAACAAGTTTACCGATATCATTAACTTGCTGCCAAAATTATTACTGTTTGAAGCCTAGAATTCAAATCCTAATTAAATCAACCAGCATTTCAATTGCTGTATTTAGTTTCGTGACTATACTAAGTAAGTGAACAAAAAAATATAGTATTTTTAGAAGAAAAGTCAGATACCGTTGAAGAGTTTTTTAATAAAAAAATTATCAAAACAGGTACTATGAGTAAAATTAATAGTAAATGTAATATCAACTAAGGGTCCTAATCAATCCTAAAAAGGAAGCATATAGTATGCAAAATATCGCAATGAAATTTTCAAAAAATGCTACCGTTAAAAACTCAATGTTGAGTTTTTATGAGTAACTTAACATCCAGAACACCATACAACATTTTGACTACACATGATATTACTGGTCGAATGGTCACGTAGTATAAAAATATATTCGTTCAAAGTGTGAATGAATGAATTGGGTTTATTCAATTAACTAACAAAGCCCTTAAACGTTTAAATATCCCGTTAAAAATAGGAAATGTTTTTTAGAGAAATAGTACAAATTTCTTACTTGCTACATAAAATTTAGGTTTGATAATGTTTGGCACAGATTTGGTAACCTGATTAGTAGTATTCTTAGAAGGTAAAAAGGAATAGTTAATTGTGATGTCAATTTACTATTTTTTGATGAATTAAATATTGTATATTCAACTAACTGGCTAAGTAAACTAAGATTTTTGGCCCAGGAAATCGATTGTAAAGCTAATAGTTTTGAACTTTCCTTTTGCTCTGAACAAGTAAATGTACAAAAAACTCAAATGTGTCAAGCCATTTTGAGTATAGGCCGCATAAGCTGTTTTTATGGTGAATACGTATTTACCGATAGGTGAGCCTAAAAAATGTTTTTGATATCGATCATAAGCTGGGAAAATATTTGCTGGAGTTTCTGGTGTAAGTGAACCCGCATTGAGGTTCTATATTTGAAGGTATTTTGGTGAAACTTCAATAATTTCACGTAATCCATAAGACATGCTCATTCCACAGGCGAGCATTAACGTCAACGCTCGGATGATATTACTTTTAGACAAATCATTTATATTATTACGAACTTTATTGTTTCTTCAGTAACAATAGGATAAGGTCCATAAAACAATGTGTGATCCTGTCACACCTTAAGTAAAAAACATTATTTATGAAAATTTCTGACAGGAATTAACTAAAAATTACATAAATGTTGTTTTAAAGTTAATGGCATCAGTCTATGAAACACATTAGACATATATTTAATGCAATGGGCGTTCATTGTTTCTTCAAATTTGTGTGCCTATTTGAATATCATATTGCTTAAAAATGTATAAAAAGTGGTTTTAATAAATTTATTTGAATCACACTTTAATAATAAATAAATGTAGTAATAATAAACGCTGTGTGATAAATGTAGTCCAAATGCATATATTATGTTACATATGTAAATTTAACCAATTAATTGGTTCATTCAAGTAACAGAAAGTAAATTGAAATTGACTCTTTTGTTGGTTAAGGTAATTGAATTTACCATAAATTGATTGTCTGGTACAAAACGACACAATTATCATAAATACCATGTAGTATTTTGACACGCTTAGAATTAGACTTAACTTCAGTACATGTTACAAATCGACGATTATTGCATACAAATATTTGGTACTCTTCATGATTATTTAGACTTATATCTCCAATATATTTGTTGAGTTAATATGGGCGATAAAATATTGCAATTTTTTTAGCATGTAAGCCAGCCACTAAAGCGTATATGTTGGTATGGTATTTTTTACTGTAAGCCCTTCCATTTTTTAATCCAGTTGTTAACATCTAAAGATTAATACATTTCTTCATCATGTTTTAAAGAACTTTTATTAAAACATAAACTTTATATACCTTTTCTAAAGGCTACAAATGTGAAACAATTCCTTTTTCCAACAAACCATAGAAACTGATGATAAGTACTGGTGGGAAAGTAATTAAGTACCTGTTTTCCGAATAAGTAACCAAAAAGTTTTACAAGTACAATGTGGACACTATAAAACAGCGTTTTACGTTTTTGATATTTTAGTTTCGTAATAAAAACGCTTTAGCAATGAACTTATTGTGATGTTTGATGAACTTCCAGCCGCTGCCATATTCTTCAAATATTTCGCAGCTTACATTATTTACATATTTGCTAGATCAAGTATAAAATGTAAAGGTTCCTTTGCACGATATACCTTTTAAGTTCAGACACGGTGGAACTGTGTTTATGTATTCGTATTCACTTCTGAAAGGCGTTTAGCTGCATTGCAAACCAGATTCCTGATAATTGATTAATGTTTAAATTACATGTAATATATTATTGCGAAACAAATGTAGATGTCAAAACTCTTGTTGGAATCGTACGTCCTTCTTGTTAATAATATGTAAAAAATAACATGTCATTAAGAGAATTCATGTTTAGTTTTCCCAGTTACTAGCAAATGATACAAGTTTTGTTGTTTCATTAAAGCTAATTTACATATTTTTAGGTCATACATGCTAACATGCTTAATATGTGTAGCCATTTAATTAAAAAAAATTGAATGGACATTAACGAAATCGTATTCCATGTAATAAACTGTCGAAATAATTATTTTCCTTCAATTGCATATTTTTATTAATATTATCGTTACAGGAAAATAAAAATGTATTTTATTTTCAAGTCTTTTTACTACAGTCCTTGGAAATTGTTCTCTTTGTTTATAATTTGCAAATATTGAGTACGATAATGTTTGAGATTATTCATGGACCATTTTTCCTTGGTAATTTTCCTTCAAAAGTTATAGTATAAATGTGAGTGACTTTTATATAAATTTTATTAAGTTTGGATACATTTCAGGAATTACGGATGTTATTTATATTTACAAATCAGAAGTTTTGAAGTAAAGATTCAAAACGCCAACGTTTTGAATTCGAGGGAAAAAATTGTTGTGTCGAACAAATGTCAGCAGTTCTAAAATTCAGAATTAGACTCTACAATCATCGATTTAGTATAGTTACGAAGCTCTATCCTATCACACTTGGTGTTGCTGGTCCAAGCTTAGTTTTTCTAATACATGTCAATACTTGAAGACATGTTTTACTGCTATGGATAATATACTATATTTGCGGGACATTATCTTTAAAACATTTAAGTTTGTTCAAAAGGGGTCAAAGACACAAAAATAGGGTCATTGGTAACGTTAAGTTAACACGTAATGTTATTTCACTATTCAGGTTCCTACAAAATGCTAACCTTAAATTAAAGAAAAGAGTTTATTCTTTTTTCTGTTATTATGTATTAGTAATCTTGTTTAATGTATCACGTCGGGTTTGTTTCTTACGACATACTTGTTTAATATGGATATGCAATTGTCGAGATTTGGTTTAAAATTATATTTATTAATATTTATTTTGCAGCTTGTTAAGTACTCGAGTGTAACGGGTTCAGAAAATGTTTGTTCTATATTTAAATTTTTTAAATGTTATTCTAAGCAAAAAAATTCGAATGTTTCAGATAAAGTTGTTTGCTAAGTATATTCGTAAGGTAAGACGTTGTTTGTGGTGTCTAAAGTCTAACATTGTAAAAGTACAATTTTTAAAATATTAACCTTAAAAAAGGAAGAAAACTCAACACGAATTACAAAATTGGGTGTGTATTAGGTTTTAATATAATTTTACTTATAAATTGCAGCACGTATTTTAACATTACTAAAGTTTAGCAATTGTATTATTTCTTATACCTCGTCGAGAATTATAAATCTGGTTTAAGAACAAAAACTCTTTTGCTTTACAAAAAGTCTATAGCTCAAATTAAGTGATTAACTAATTTAATCAGTTTAAGCTATTGAGTAACTTTCATCTTAACAAGTTTTGTAAATCGTCAAATTTCTGTAAAAAAATTAACACAAGGTAAAAAACGTTAATAAAAAATATGTATTATCATATCAAATTTAACTGTAAGTCTTGAATAAAACAAAATATTTGTAAATTTTTGATAATATTATTTTAAGTAAAATTATACTGTTTAATTTTTGAAATTCTTCAATAAATAATAAGTAGATCAAAAAATCATGTTACGCATTCGTATTACAGTTTTTGAACAGCATGCATGTAAAATGACGAACTGGCCTTGGTGAATTTAAATGGTCTAAAATAAAA
>JAQFZG010002309.1:0-17109 GCA_034695465.1 Entomobrya nicoleti
TTTCGAAGTCGAAATAAATATCCTGGGGATCCAACACCTCACTTTGCACTACTTTACAGAGTAACCTTCTCAGTGGCATCTTGCATCACGATGCATTATATTGTTTTTCATCACAAATCGTATCTTCGCTTCCAAAACTGTATTTGTAAAGTTTTGAATAGCTACAAAGATGCCTCACAAACTCCTGGTGAACCTACAAAAGTACAGTATACTTATCAAAAAGTATCAAATATTAATATTATTAATGTTTATTAATATATCATGGCAATATTAAGCATGAAGAAATGTCGTATCTCATATTACAGATTTGCAAAGCCATCGTTTTATTCCTGCTCCTTTTCCAAACATTTTTGGGAACCAACATGTTTTTCATATTAAGAGACTACATTGTTTCTTTGAAAAACATTATGACTCTAGTCCGTGATTTTTTTGTGATCCAGGAGTTTTCAAGTTCCATCGCAATTGATGATACGACAACAGGAAATTACGCCATTGCGATAGTTTACGGTGTAATAAATGTCTTTAGAGTGTTACAAGATGCCTATTGCAAACTATTTTTCGTGATAGGTCTTTATGGACTGGTAACCGTTAGCAAAAAGTTTCGTAATTCCTGTAGAAACAAACTCGAAGTTGAAGTTGTCTTAAAACATTACAGACGCATTTGTCGACTGACAAGATACCATGAAAACTTCTATGGTTTTGGATTATTATGGTTTCTGTGGTCAGGTATATTTTTCTGCACATATTTTGTTTCTTTTGCTAAAATTTCATCTCGATTTGGTGCATTCGGATTTAATTTTTATCAACTTTGGCTTGCGAGCTTCTATCTAATTATTGTGGGAATTGGAATATCGTTTATGAGGATGGTAAAATGAAAACACATAATAAAAATTTCTTTAAACAATATTTGTAAAAAGATAAATCTCTAACCTGATTTTCAGATGGGAGCAATTTCAAATGTACTAGAAACCAAATATCCACTTGGAAGAAATCGTCAAGCGTTGATTTTGCATTTCAAAAATCAAGAGTTTTGTAAAATCCGAGCATCCGTTATGCCAATATCATTCTCGGTACTGTATAATGTACGTCAAATAAGTTTTTTCCACTACAAGCATAACCTAAAATGAGTCGTGAAATTAATAAGTTCATGTTTGTCTTACTCTACATTTAGAGTGCCATGTTCGCATTGACGATTTTGATTGTCACAATGTCACCAGAATGTCCAAAGTGCACTTAAAAGTACACCATATATTAACAGCCGTTATAACATATGAAGAATAATTTGGGGTGCCTTGAAATTCACCATTTAATTTACAATTTGGATCCACTGAAGTAAACAATATATGATACAAATTACTGTTTTGACAATGTGTCCCCGCTCTTTGCTTGTCGAAACCAATAACTTAAATGGTTTTTTTCATTTTAGCCGTCCACGGTAAGGAAATGACACTAAACTACAGTTTTTTTTTGGAAATTCGCCCCGCTCAAAAGTTGAAACCAGGCCATCGTTCGAAAACCTAGCTGAGTTATTTATTTTTGCTAAATAGCCTTTGCCAAAAACTCCTGAATTATGAGCAGTATTTATGAAACGTGTTAAAAATTTATAATTTTTAATTATAATTACCTCGATGTTTTGAAGTACGTAACTTATTTTATAGACATTTCTAAATTGTTGTCTTTACAATATCTGACCACGATATCAAGTGACTTGAATATCTCTACAAAATTAGTATCCATAGAGTGTGACTGTGAGATTTTATCATGCATTATAAAAATATGTATGGTCAAATTCATAACGTTGAGTTGCTATGACAGTAGTATAGCCCAGCTTGTGAAAATACGGCACTTGAAATCAGTCAAGTCTCGTCTTTTATGTTTATATATAAACATACATATGCATACTGAACTGTAAAATAGCTTTATATTTGAATTATTGAAGCAATACTACAGAAATAATATCAATTGCAGGACCAGTCATCCAAATAGAGTTATCTCTCGCATGTCTACATCTAAAGCCAAAATTGTTCTTTTTAAACATTCCATAAATAATAAATATATTTTTATCGTTGAACCATTAGAAAAAGCATAACTTACTTTTACTTTATATTTTAAAACGTGAATATATTGCAAATCCAAAAACTATTAGTCTTCCTATGCTTTATAGTTTTCTCGTATGTCATAACATGATTCAAGTGCAAAGTGGTCTACATTATAAAGCAATCATTTAGCTTTTCAAAACATGTTCCACGAATATTTCACGAAGCTATTTTCAATTCATATTTACCGAAGAGTAAAAAACTTGATACTAGGCAACTTGGAAAGTGCCAATTTGTAAGAAAGTCGCTAAAATGATTTAGTATTTCATTTTAATTAATTTAACATCTAATCAACTTTTTATTCATATTGTTCAAGATCATTACCATTATTTGCTACATTGTTCCACACTACTGGCTATACTTCATAACTGGCTACTGACACTTACTTTACAGAATAACGTTTTCAATTGCTTGGATTAGTAAATCAGTTTAGTAACGTGTCCTTACAATGCTTACCTACATCATCAAAAGACTGACCACTTGATTGATATTAAAATTGAGTAATATCAAAGCTGTTTTTTCGTCGTAGTAATTAACCGACCCAGTATAAATTTTAAGTACTGGCCATGATCTAATACATTTGGATTGCAGTCTCAGGTTCTTTTTTATAAATACTGACCCTGCAGTGTGTTTTCGAACACTGCAAATTACTTTCTTTGAGGCTCCCATAACACCACATTTGAAAACACCGTCAACCAATAATACAATTAACACTGTGTCAAACGCTAAACCTGAAAACAAAAACATCTGTGGAATGACTAATTGTTGGGATATTGCGCATACTGCATAGAACGAAATGATGAACACGTAAGCACAAAGTGTGATGCATGTCACTGTCAATTTTCCTCTGTGAATACTGTTATAACGGTGAGTTAACATCTGAATTTCTTTAAACATGTTAACACATTTAGGATAGTGATCAGTACAATTCGTTAAATATATTTTGAAAAACAATCGAATGTAGTTGATTAAACTGTAGCAATATATCGTTGTAAACATGGTATACTCCAATACACAATATCCAAATGTGTGTACGAGTACCCATGCCAACAAACAAGTTGACGCAATAGCAAAAACCATACCAGAATAATATTTAAAGGAATATTCACTATAGGTCATATTCGATGAACATGTTGGGAAGTACATATAGCCTAGATTAGCCAAATCACAAGGAACTAATAAAAGATATACTAAAATCGCAGAAAGTAAACAGAGTGGACTAATGATTCCAAGTATTGTCACAAGTTGTGCTAGTCGATGAAGTAAAGGCTTACTTTTTGGCGTCCTCAAATCCTCACCTAAAAATAAATAAAAAAAACATTAAAAGCATTTCATTAAACTAATGATAAGTTAATTTTCAAATGACTATTGTAGTAATAAATTACCTGCGTATCTTCTTTCAAACTGAACGAAATGGTTGAAAAGATTTGCTATTTCATGCCTTCTTTTAAAATGAAGAATAAGTATAACAAAGTGAAAGGTTATAGCTCCATTAGTGAGTAATGCGAGAATTATTTGGGGTGCCTTGAAATTTGCAAATGTATTTACAATTTGGATCCACTGAAGTAAGCAATATATGATACACACAATTGCTTTCGAAATATATCCCCGTTCTTTGTTTCTTGAAACAGATAAGCTGATAGGGTGTGTATTGGATAATTTGAAAAGCGGTGTAGCAAACAAATTATGGAGTTTAAGTTGAGCGAAAATTAATTTCGAAATATCTTTGTACAGAAACATTGTCTCTATTTTCTCTAATAGTTTCCGAAAATGTTTTGTAAATCAAGAAATAATATGTTTAAGAGACGGTTTGGAGTTTTATCAACTGTTCAAGGGATATGATCTACTGTGCTCTAAAAGTGGAACAAACTATATTTCAGTCCACTCATTTCAGTAAATTAGAAATTAGCAAAACGATTACCATTTATTTTATCTGCCATCGACCTGTCTCTTGTTCCACAAACTGTTTGATTTAATCATTTTTGCTAAAAGGATTGTAAAGATATAAATACGATCGACGGGTTTATTGGATTGCGAGCAGATTCATTTTTGATTTTATATCATAACAGTTGTATATCACGGAACTATATAATAGAGTCGACTGCTTCTTTCTATATCTACATCCAAATCAATTACATCGAGCTTTTACGTAAACGATTGGTATATACACAAAAATACTAGACTAGACTTATTCTTATTATCACCGGGATTCGATAACATCACAGTATGAAAAAATATACCATTTCAAAGACTTATATGAAATCAATCAAGTCTCGTCTTTTGCGTCTAACAACGAAAACCTATTAATGTAAGAAGGTTTAAATATTGTAGTGATAGCACTTTGTACAATCATGACAATTGACCGTTCAAATATGCTAAATATCATACAAACATATGCTCTTCGTCCACATATAATTGTATGACGTAAATGGTAACTATTCTAATATTTATATTCCTTTTACGCCATACCATTTATGAAATCAAACCTCAAAATTATTTTTCGCGTAGACGCTAAATCTTAACTCAATCTGGCCAATTTAGTTGTGCCATGTCCATGTTTATTTTATTTATTGCTAAATAATTACATGGAGTGTGGCAAACAATAAATAGATACATTAAAAACCAGCAAATAATAAATGATGTGGTGATATTTTTAAAATATCTCGGAAAACCACGAGTAATATTATAAATAATAGAAACATGTTTTCGACGATAACATGACGCCCAAATACAAAACCATTTGTCCCATATCTACATCTAAAGCCAAAATCGTGCCTCGTAAGTATATTATAATTTAACTTTATTTTAAGAAAATTTTCCCTTTAACGTAAGCCATTACGAAAAACACATTTTAATAATACTGATTCTTGCTTTACTCGTAAAAACATTTTTAATTTAAAAGTTTTCAACTCATTTTGTAAGTCACGAAAAATTTAAACACTTTAGGTGACTATATCAAAAACTATGATTCAACAAGAGCATCGTAATGCAATAAAGAAGTATCAATGTATCTTCAAGGGTCATGAATTGGGTCACTAAGGGTCATTAGTGGGATCTGTTGGGTAACGTGTGGGGTCGTCTGGGGTCGACCCTTGGGGGTTTGACTAAAAAGGCTGAGCAGCAATGGCTTCCTTGCATTTGGGGTCATGTTCACGTTAATTTAAATGAAAACAACATTTCCACAACATTGTACTAAAAACCTATGGCAAAGGAACAATATTTAAGCTACTTCTTTAATCACCCAAAACACCTATTGAGGTCATTGCCATATAGCCAAGGTGTGCGTATCAAAAGAATATGTTCAAATGAGATCGAATTTGAGAAACACTTGAATGATATTAACCTTAATTTTTTAAAGCGGGATACCCAGAAAATGGATAAGTGAAACAAAGACCAAACTCGCTTCATTTAACAGATTTGATTTGCTTAAAGAAAAGTCACATTTACTTTTTCAAGTTTACACAAGTTCCATAACAACATACTACAAAGATATAACATAGAGTACCCCATCAGTGTTTAGTTTCATCAAATACAACGACAACCAACATTCCGCCACAGCAAAGTGTATATTTTATAGTACCTTACCATAATAGCATCTCAAGACTGAGGGACACAATGCTTTAATTCTTAAAGAAAAGTATAATGGATTCTATGGATACTAATTTTGTAGAGATATTCAAGTCACTTGATATCGTGGTCAGATATTGTAAAGACAACAATTTAGAAATGTCTATAAAATAAGTTACGTACTTCAAAACATCGAGGTAATTATAATTAAAAATTATAAATTTTTAACACGTTTCATAAATACTGCTCATAATTCAGGAGTTTTTGGCCCGTGAAATAAAAACCTAGTAAATGAGCTACGGAAATAAATTTAGAATCTTTAAAATTCCATCTAACTAACATTCCTTGATTGATAAAGAAATGTAACAACGTTTTAATTGCTTATAGAGAAAACTGTCCCATCGTAACATTGTCTTGTGTAAAATTCCTAACAAGACAACATTCTGATTATAGATAATCCATAAGCAACGAGATGATGATTATCAAAATAAGTCGTTCTAATTCAAACGAACATGTAATAGGTTTGTCGTCATTCGTTACATTTGCTATTAAAACTCATCATAAATTACTATTTATATAATTGGCATTTAGTTACTACAAAAAGGACTCCTGTTTACTAAAATATCATGCTCGCCCTATTTCGAGTTACCTGTAACCAAATCAAACGATTTTGCGTCACATGCGCTTCTTTTGCGTATTTTCCAAAAATGTACTTATTATCATATTCAAAACTTGCTTATTACTGAAACTGGCAATAATTTTTTTTTGGTTTGTCACGAACCTAATTTAAATTTTAAAACAATTTTACTTGACGTCATCATTCCTTATGACATGGATTTGGCGAATGAGTTTCTCCCAAAACATGCTTTGTGAAGTATAACTAAAAATCAAACTTAATCAGGTCTACTTCCTGAGTAACAACTTGACTGTTTAGTATCGCTGTAACCTTTGCTTAAATAAGTTTGCGATTCTCAGAAAAAAATAGTGACAAAACGTTCACAGCTCATCGTCAAAATGATTGTTAAGGAGAATTTTCTTGAAATACTTATCCAGGCAACGAAAATGTCTCCAACGATTTATAATCAGCTATTTTTCTTTGCCAAAAATACTCAAAACTTCGTAATCGTTGACAAGCTGAGCACTTCGTATAAATTCAGAAATCGTTGGATTTTACTTTTTATCGTTTTCCTTACTTTTATCATTCGAATAATAAAGTTAAATTCAATTGATGTCAACCAAGAGTATACACTGCTGGAAACAAAAATCTGTACTATGATGATGGCTTTGATAATTGTGGCAACTGTCAGTTCTCGAATTCGAAGTACTTACCCTGAAGACTTTGTTTCATTTTTAAATGGAGCAATGGGATTCGAACTCAAATACATCAAAGGTACGATATCATAAATTTATCTTCTTTTTTTACTAAGCGTTTTAATTAATTATAATACTTGACAGCAATTAAAGACAACCAAACTAAACCCTCTATAAAAACCAAAATGGCCAAGCTAGTTTTGAGCGCTACATATATCATAACAAATTGGGTGGCATGTTCCGGAATGACGGTTGCTTGTGCTATAAATCCATCCTTACCATTTAACACGGTTTGGTCTCTGGACTACCTATTTGGACTATTGGAACAACAAAGCATTATTATGAATATATTTCGGAGGGCAGTTTTGTCGATTTTGAACTATATTATTTGGAAATTGATAGCTATTCAAGGATATTGGGTGGTGATTGAAGTGATCGTTGGAGTTTTATCGTTAACTTTCTATCAAGAGATGGCGCATAGGTAATGTCATAATTTACATGTATACTTTGGTAACTACCACTAACCACGGTTTGCATTTTTTTAGAAATATATGCTATGGACTGAGGTCAAAATCCACGGATAAATCGAAGAGCACAGAATTTACTTATCCGACGATGATTACACTGCGACAAATTCATTTGTTAGCCGAAATGTATAACAAAAGCATGCGGTCATTAGTTTTCGTGTTCTTGACAAGTTGTGGCATTGTTCAAATAATTGCGATCGTCGGACTAATTCAATCAAAATCACTTCAATTTTTAGTAATAATATTTTTTATTGCTACTGCGATTGAAGCAATGTTGATAATATTGGTGGTTTATGGATTCGCAGGAGATGTTCACAAAACTTCCAAGATTTCATTGCTTAAGCTTAAGAAGCTTTTACGACCGAAATACTTCTGCCAATTTAGGCGGGAACGAAAATATTTGGATAGTTTTCTTGCTTCTTGTCAAGTAGCAAAAATTAAGTTTGGGTTGTCGAATTTTATTGAGAAGAAAATAGCACCGATATTTCAATTATTTTGCGTTGATCGTATAATTGACCTCCTTTTATTGAAATAATAATACACACATATAAAAATATGTAGATTAGCTATACATTTTAACACCTGTGTTTTTTTTAAACTTCGAGACACATTTCGTTTATTAAGCAGAATATTACGAATACAAATATTGATATTTATCACAATTAGTAAGCCAAATGAAATGCCAACTTTCAGTAAATCTAAATATTAAATTTAGTCGTACCACTTAAAAAAATATGTTTATCGTCATCACAATTCATTACACATGAAATCCTATGATTTAGCATTAAAACACGTATCATCCATCCATCATAAAAAAGCTGGCTTAGTTAATTTAGTGTTTCTTCCCACTAAAGTTGTCGACAATACAATTATTAAATCATTATTGTTACTTTCATGTCGAAAACAAGCTTGTTTACTTAAAATATGGAAAAACATGCTCAACTTCTGGTTTGTTGCAATAATTTGTTGTCATCGAGTTTTTGTACATGAATTTGGCGTATAACTTTCTAACCGAGCAGGATATGAGAAGTAGAATTAGAAATTAAACTAAATGAGGTAAATTTCTTAAATAAAAATTGGAAATTTTAGTTCAACTGTTACCTTGGCTTGATTAAGTTTTCATTTCTGAGAGAAAATAATTCATTCTATTACTTATAAGCAAAATGATTCTTACAGGGAACGTTCTTCAAATAATTATCCAGGCAACTTTTAATCCAAAACCTAACCAGCCAGATAGTTATTTAGTTTTAAATTATGTGTGTTTATTTAAAACACGGAAATGTATGATATCGACATTAATTATATGAGATATTTTGGGGAAATAAAAAAATACTGTAAATAGTAAGCAAACCATAGTTGTAACAAGTTGTGGTGTCAGCATTTTAAACGTTGACAAGTTGGTTTGTTAGCAATGTGAACTTTTAGAAAATGACCCTATTGGCAAACTTTAGGGCAAGGGTTACGTAGTTCTCATCTCAAGCTTAACAACAGGTAGTTAAGGCCATTCTTTGACATGTACTTGTGGTTAGCAGTGGGGTTGTAGATGCGAAGGAATGTTGTGGTGCAAATGGCTAAGAAGTACTAACGAACATGGGGTGTTTACGGAGTGGGGTGCTAAGTGGTAGAGGTGCTAAGGGACAGGGATGCAAAGTGGTGGGGATGCTAACAGGTTAGGGATTCTAAGAGTGAAGGAGTGAAATGTGGTAGGGTTGTTAAGGGACGCAACTGAGTCACTGAGCTAAGCCAGCCACCCACTGAGCCACAAGACCACCTATTTGGGGTTGAACATCGACTTTACTCAACACCACAGTAACCTTCCATCAATTGCAATTTCGTTTAAATTATTCGTTTTTTTTAATTCGATTTTTGTAAAAAAAATCTAAAATTTGATTCATGTTGCAAATTTTAGAAATTTTGATTTATTTTGATATTTTTGTAAATTTTCGAAATTTTGATATTTTTTTGCAAATTTTAGAAATTTTGATTTTTTAGTTTTTTTTGCAAATTTTGATATTTTTGCAAATTTTAGAAATTTTGATATTTTTTGCAAATTTAGGTATTTTTTGCAAATTTTAGAAATTTTGATATTTTTTGCAAATTTTCGAAATTTTGATATTTTTTGCAAATTTTCGAAATTTAAATTTTTTTTTGCAAATTTTGTTTGCAAATTTTCGAAATTTAAGATAGCTCTTGAGTAGAGGTACCTTTGTGCAAAGTTTTAGCTTTCTAGGGTAAAGGATTTACGTTTTATGACGAAACGGGCAAATTAGACACGATCCGAAAATAAATCATAGGTTGTTATTATAATTAAAAACAAAACTAGGTTTTAGTAACTGTCGGTTTTACATCGTTGCTACGCTTTTATATTCAAAACAATCTTTGCAATATTAAGCGAAATGAAAGAAAGTATTAAAATCGCTTTAATCCATGATATGCTTCTGATTACAACAACAACAGATTAACAACTTGCGTTATATTGAAGTCTAGCAATACCAAAGCTGTTTTCTCCTCGTAGAAATTTACCGACCCTATATAAATTTTAAATACAGGCCATGACCGTATATACCTTTGTTGCAACTTCAAATTTTGTTTCGACATTATGAATCTAGCTGTGGAATCTTTCAATTTGCGAAGCACTTTTTTAGAGGTGACTAAAACCCCAGTTTTAAATGTTCCATCCATTATCAATACTATTAAAACTGTGTCAAATGCCAAACCTGAAAACAAAATTAGCTGAGGAAGTATTAACGTTTTGGACATACCACTTACCGCATAAAAGGAAATGATGAACACAAATGCACATAGTGTGATGGCAACTAATGTAAGGGACCCTTGGTGAATACTGTTATACCTTTTGGTTAACAAGTGTATTTCTTTAAACATTTGAACACACTTGAAATATTTATCTTTACAGTTGTTCCAATATACTTCGAAGAATACATTCATATAGTTTGCTAAACAGTAGCAATGGATTGATGAGAGTATTGTGTATTCTATGGTACAATATGCAAAGGTGTGTACAATGATCCAGGCGAGTAAACAAGGTGATGTAATGCATAAAAGGGTACCAATTATAAAAGCAATGTAACTTTGGTCAAAGTTGATATTTGAACATGTTGGAAAATACATGAAGCCTAAATTAGTAAGGTCACAAGGTACAAGTAGTAAGTACACGAGTAAGGCGGATATGATTCCGGGAGGAGTCAAAGTTCCAGCTATCATTACAAGCTGAGCGAATCCGTGAATTGAAAATTTGGTTTTAGTACATGTTTTATCCTGACCTAAACCTGTAATTAATAAAAAAATTAGTTATGATTTCCAACTTAATCATTTAAAAAAGTTTGAGGTTACCATTGTGAGTTTCCTCAAAGTGAACAAAACTATTGAAGAGGTTAGCAATGTGGTGTCGTTTTCTAAAGTGACCTGCCAGAAAGACGAAATGAAGAGTAATGCTTCCATTTACAAGAAGAGGTAAAACAAGCTGGGATTTTTCGAAGGATTTAATTTTATACAAAATTTGGGCCCATTGAACTAAGCAGTAGAGGAAACTTATGATTGCCTTTAATATGTATCGTCGTTCCTGGTGTGGTATAACACTCAATCTTATTGTATTTGTATTTGAACATGAGAAAACTGGTGTGGAAACTAAGTTATGGACCTTAAAATTTATTGATATTATTCTGGAAATTGTTCGGCATAAAAACATTGTTTTTTTGTTTTTCGATTGGTTAGCAGTTTGCTTTGAGAAATTGGAAATAATAACTATAAATGCTTGAGCAACAGCTTTGTATAGTGATAAAACGTTGTCCTTCACTAAGATTTATAAATGTAGAAAAGAAATTGAAAAGCCAGTGCGAAATTAATGATTATTTATTATTAATCACAAGTTATGGACTAGTAGAAACTTGGACGCCTTTACATAGCCTTAATAAAGCTGCTTTGTAGCATAATAGCATTTAAATTTTTAAGTATTTTTGTGGCTTTAACTTGATTATAAATTATTTAAACGTGTTTTTGACGACTGATAAATCTTATCTGGTAAGGTATATTTACGGGGTCGGTATAATAGAGTCGAATAGGTCTTAGTGTATAACCATATTAGAAGAATTTTATTTGTAGAAATTTATTAGTCGACCTAAAAATTATTGTCGAAATTTTAGTAACGAAATTGGTTTAGTAGAACTTTTTTAGAAGAAATTAATTTAGTCGACATTCATTTTGTAGACTTTTACTAGTCGAATTTAGTCGGAAATAGTCGAATTTCAGTTTTCGGCAGTACCAAACCGAGCCTAACCTAACCTAACTAAACACAACCCAACATTCCCATCAGTACTAAATCGAACTTTACTAAATACAACCCCACACTTCCATCAGTACGAAACCGAACCTAACTTTACAAAACACAACCCAACACTCTCATCTGCACGATATTTATTGGTTTCTGGTCGACTAAAAAAGTTCAACAATATACATGTTCGACCGCTAAAGGTCGACTAAAAAAAGTCAACAATGTAGCAGTCGATTATGTACAATTCGACAATAAAAAAAAGTTCGACTAACAAATTTCGTCTCCATATATTCGTTTAAGATGAAGGTATACTAATAAGAAGTCGACTCTATTATTGCGTCCCCTTCAAAACGATACTAACTATAATAATAGTTTACTTACTTGTAATGATTGGTCGTCAAAGTAGTCATATGGGTGATTTCTACGTACAGAATTACCTGTGATTGAACTTATTAAAAGAATCAACATCAAAGTTATTACTTCGTGGGTAAACTTTCCGGATATCATTTTAGATTTCATATATTAAAAATAAACAAATATTTCAAAATAGAATAAACATAATTGTAATTATTTGAACATACGATAGCAACGAACTCCTCAGCAGAATGCTTTTATCGTATGAATCGTTGAGTATACTGCAGATATAAAAGCGAACTTGACCATATTTACTTTGTAAAGCCGTTGTTCCATGAAAAGCGGATGTCTGTTTCCGCTTTGAAAAAATAGGGAACTGGTTTATAAATATTTGGCAGCCCTTTAATAAAATAGAACACGATATAACGGTAAAAATTTATAAGGTATTGTAAGTAGTAGAGATGACGAACGAACTAATACCACAACCATGATGTTAAGAGTTTTACCAAGCAAACCAATTTGATACGAATAACCAAGTACTTAACATCAAACTCGTATTAACTATTACACATATATTTGCTGTTGCGCTCTTTGATTATTTATTGGTCACCATTCAAATCAACAATTATTTATAATAACCGGTTTTCATATAATACAAAATAATTTGTAAAGCTCCAACTTTAAGAAAACTTGTATTTGATTTCATAAAATACTTCCAAATATATTTATTGTGCTAAAACTTTGTTTAAATCCAAATATTAATAATTTCAATGACAATATACTGGATGACAATATCATGACGTAACTTTAAAATCCAATATCTATTATTATTACAAAAAACTCTCAATTGTTATCTTTATTGTTACATGAATAGAATGAACTGAAAATCATCACAAATCTTGAAAAGTACAAGGAAGCCTTCTTACACCACTGCTTATATACATATGATCAGAAATTCGACGCAGCTTTTCTTGGAAATAAAAAAAGAATGAACAATTGTTTGCTTTTGATACAAATGACGATAATGATATAAAAATAACGTTTGCTTCGTACATTAATTGGTCGCAGTTTCTAAGTACTTGCTATAGATATATGTATATATATATATTGTCTATTTGTAACCTAGTGAAGCTTTTTTTCTATAAACATTCGTATTAATACTTTTAGTAAGGTCTTTATTATTGTTCAGCTTTATAGTTTATGACAATGAGTTTCAATAGAATTGCATCATATTTTCATGTTTCAATAGAATGTTGTTTCCGCAAAGTAAACGCGATTGATTATCAATGGTAATTTTATTGAAACTGAATGAACTCATTTTACGGTTATGCTTACGATAGAAAATTGTAATAAGTCGTAAGCAGCAGAGCTAGGTAACAACGTAAAACCACAACCAAAATAATAAGGCAGATCAAAGTGCAAATAGATTTATCCTATAAACAGAATCCGGTTTTTACATAATATACAGTAAATGCAAAACGTTAACTTTTGAGAACATAATAATTTAATCGGAAATTTAAAAAAACCTGTTTCCAGTTACAATGTTTAACATATATAGATGGCATGATAAGCTTAGAACCTCATCAACCTCATCATTAAAACACTGCGGCTGAATTTACTACAGAAATACCAAAAAAATATTCACTTCATAAACGACTTATTGGAAAGCTCTTTAAAGTCACAACGCAACTAGAAAAGTACAAAGAACGTGTATGTCACGCCACTGTTTATATACACACTCAACCAAGAAATTATAACCAGCTTTTCTTCGAAAGGAATCATGGATGAACAATTATTTTATTTTTATAATCATTTTAGGATATTTAAAATAAAATTATTGGTAGTATATTCCATTGTACGTACGTATTTTGCAAGTTTGTATATAGCACCTGGTTGTCTCAATTGTACATTTTTAAGATAATAAAGCCATTACTATAAACTGTTTTATTATAGTGTTCTCACACTCCCCCGTAGTTCGCTGCATTTTTGTAAAGCTGTATTTGCCTACATTGGATAGTATTTCTGAAATTCAAGCATGCGAACCAACTCATCTCGTATTACTCCGATGGTAATCTCAAATATTTGTGATAAACGGAAGTAAACATAGAGGCAATAGTCTAAATATCTTGTGTGGATCAAAAAGGTACTCGCTACTTTTCTACGAACCAATATATACTCCTTCGTCTTTTGAGAACTTAAAATCGATTAAATAAGATGCATATATAATATTTATCCCGCTAAAATATTTTAAAACCTGAACAATTGTTTAAAAGGCATTGCAATTGATTGGATAATATCTTCAAGTAACTTGAAAACCAAGCAGCTGTCACTATTGTAAGAATCCTTACAGTTCAATTTTTTAACAATTCAAAGATGAGACGCTTATAAAATCATAACAAGTCTTAAAGAAGTACAGAGAAAAGTAATGTCAGGCTAGTGTTTATATACACTCAACTAGAAATTGGAACTAATTTTTCTTTGAAAATTATTACGAATGGGCTATTGTTCGTTCTGATTGAAATTTTATTAGAATTATTGTTAAATTCGAGAATAAATTTTAATTGTCTTCGAACTAATATCGTGTTGCCATGAGCACTGCATACACACAAATATTACATTTCATACTCGTTGGTGAGGTCGAAGGCATCTTTTTATGATTATGTTTAAAATGTTCGGAAAGGTGTTTTGTGGAGAGCATCACTTCCGAGCATTTTGGACACTTTCAACAATTTTTCAAGTGGTCAGTGGGAAGTTAAACCCTCTTCAGTTGAAAATGGAGGAACTCTGCAACATTTACAAATGAAGGTCACTCTGACTCCAGCGGAGACGGGACGAGGTGTCTCCTCCTTCAGAGGTGTTCGTAGGGGTGACATGGATTCTTTGGGAAGAAATATTTGTCCCTTCATTTATTTCACAAAAGTTATCACCATGGTGCACCACCTCCACCTTCTGATAAAGTAGTTGAAATCTAATAAGGTGACGGTAACGTTTGAACGGCCCCTTCTTTACAGCCTCCTTTCAATGACATCGTTCTCATTCCCATCAACTCTAGTTTTCTGCCCTTCCTTCAATTCTCCTCTTTATCTACTCTTATACATGCTTACCAAACATCAAATACGAAACGTAGATACCAGCGCCAGCTAGCGGAAAATAAATGCGTTTTTTAAACATTGCCCCGCACTCCTATAAGAAATGAGCACTTGGCCGAGTATTGCAGATTGGAACAATGTAAATTGTATTTGCGAATTTGAAGGTGTGTATTATCCCATCGGATATCGGATATATAGCTACACATATCTTTGATCTGAGGAAATACACAATATAATACATTATAGGTCATCTTGGCATTGCATTCCTACAATACCTTATGTGCAGCTTGTATCACTGTTTCTCTCAAAATTAAATAAACCTATATTTTTGTGTGAAGCCAGGAAAAATAATAAATTAATAGTTTGATTAGTTAACTAATTAATTAAGCAATTTTGTTCGAACTTTTAATTTAAACTCAAATTAGTCCCAGATTTTGTGTAAGTTAGCTTGTTTTGTTCCTCGGAATTTATTCTCTGCAGTGACTGTAAAAGTTGCGCCTGTTTATCGCAACATTTTGAATTTTTGCTAAGGTCAACAAAGTGAATTAAAAGAAATGATTGAGGTTCCATTTAAAGGCTTTACTTCGGATTATGTGAGCCAAATGGACATGATCCGCTCTAAAATGGCAGTAATTCGGAGGGCAATAATCCTCAAACAGAGGACAGCTGTTTGGCAAACATTGTCAAAAAATCAAGGCGTAATTACTGTTAAAATGGGAAACATAAAAGCTGTACTTTCGAGCACAAACTTATGCTCTTCGAAACCTGCCATAAATGAGGTTCAATCCGTTCCTCAGCCTGAAAAACTATTGCGTAGCAACCTGAGAACTACCTTGAGGAGAATGAAGCAACGTCAGATCTGCTCCCAAAAAGCGTTACATTATCAACCATGCAACCCATTCATTTGTGACGTAAGTCATCTTTTAAAATTTTACAATTGGCATATTTATTAAGCAGTGTTTTAGTACTACTTTATTACGGAGCTGAAAGTGAAGCTGAGCAGAGTGTCAAGGTCAAAGGTCAAAGTTGAAAGTTTTCCAAATGTATATAGTTTACATCTGAATAGTGCAAACCTTGATGGGTCAGAAAAGCGGTTTCAGCTCCGTCGTTATGATTGCATTTACTGCGGATTTATTTTTAGTCAGTTTTAACTAGCTACTTTATATATATGTATATTTAAATAGGTCTGCTTCCTAAATACGGGTTTGCCGGAAACTAATTCTCAAGATGAATTGGAAGATAAGCCAATAATTATAACGAGTGTTTACTCACTGACTTCTGAAAAACGTGACATGCCTTCCCCACCATTACAACATGCCAATATGGAGGAAACGTCTGTAATAAATGCAAATCGTAGGCGAGCCGAATCAGCTGACCGAGAGATGGGATATGAGAAGGATGAGACTGAAAATGGAAAAATGGTGAGTGCATGGACAACTAATGGCTTTGTAAAGTTTGTGGTTCCAAGGGAATTTGAGAATGAGACTGATGAGTTTAAACTAGTTTCTGGGCAAATGAGTGGCACTGGAGAAGATCCCATAATTATTGATGACAATTAGTCAAATGAATTTGTGATTTAAACAATTTATATGGAATACCAAGTTGGTTTGTGGTTGATAGGAAATGTGAGCTATATTGGTATACCCATGTGCTTAATCTGTTTAATGTGATACTGAATAAATAGTCAATAAATACTATTTAAATTAATCAATGTTTACTATGGAATAGTACATAATGTAGTCAGTTAAATAGTTAACATTAGGTAACCATTTCTAATGTTGTTAAAATTAAGATTGTGTTTGTAGTGTCTTTATATTATGACTTATGGGCATTTATGCTGGCATAATAATGTGAGGTGGTGTGACCGGAATGCGTGG
>JAQFZG010002310.1:0-17108 GCA_034695465.1 Entomobrya nicoleti
CCACTACATGAGAAATGCATGGTAGTAGTAGTGTGTGTAGTTGTGGTGCGTCGCAGGGTGGTAGTAATATGTAGAGAGAAAAAAAAACAATCGACAAACCTAGCTAGTTACCTACCCTTGTATTTTATACATTGATGATAACTTACACGCATGCATAAATCATATAAATTCTACTACCACTTAGGCCAAATCATTCTTTAATTATCTATAATATACATAAACTTTGATTGATGATTTATGAAGAAACTTTGTGTCTCTCTAATGCAATGATAAGTTATTGCTTGCTTGTACCAGCAAACCAGTGATAATGATAGAGAACTAATTATTGTCTTTCTATGTGTTTTGCTTATCTTACCCAAATTACTAGTTATAACTGGATGCCACAAACCCTGTTGTAGTCCCTTCATATTAACTTCATCGAACCATCATACCCAGGTGGATTGCCAGCTTGCCTATTTTACTTTCATGTTCTTTTAAAACAGCGTATATTTGCTTTTCCGTTGTAATTTGGATAATTGTTTTGTGCATTCCTGATTCCTTGTGCTTTCGTGTTGTTTGTTGAAACTTTGTTTCGTTGCAGTTTCGTTTTAGTGACAATTAAGGTTAGCCCGCTTACTAAAATTCTTTGATTTAGATAACTTCCTCTTTCAATCCAATTCAGTTAAAAATGCTCTTCATCATCGTCATGCCAGGACACAGAACACAACGCAGTAGAAGACCTTACCGGTATACCGATAGTAACAATTATAATAAAATATCATCTTCTTTTGATAAAATTAAATCACGAAAAATATCCTGATTGCCGTCAAAATCATTCTTGTTCACCCCAGTGTAAAAAGACCATATATTATCAAAAGTTTTGTGTTCCAGAACCTAATATTTCACAGCAAATATACATAAAACATAATAAAATCGAAACGAAAGTCCTAACTGAAGCCTTACTGTCACACTCGTTATAAATAATTTGAATTTATTTCATATGTTTTACGAAAGTCATTCACGCATATATTTTGGAGATTTTGTTGTATAAATCCTGAATATTAACTTCTTCCATGAACGGCCCTATAAGCGACACATTCATGCAATACCATATGCATGTAATGCTGATGATTAGTCAATACCTTCACCAAACCATCCCACAGAAACCCCTTTCTAATTCATTCTTCAAGGTTATTGTTGTGCTCCTCTTCTCCGCAATACCCAAACACCCGTACCATCGCACGCAAACATATACATACATTTTACACATATTTTCTACTGATAAGCTCTTTAATTCCATTTTATCCAACATTCTGACTTTGCGTCCGTTCACTCTGTTACTCTAATAAAAACTCCTTTAAAGTCTCATTCTACATGGGCTTTTTAATCATAATTTCAAATGCATCTTGTTAACAATTGGCATATCATCTTCATCGAAGTTGACTAATGAGTCATTGCCATAATTCGGAGAATTTACAACCTAAGCTATAACCGCATAGGCATATATAAAGCCGATTACTTTAGAATTCTTAGCAAATAAAGGGTTAATGATTATTACAAATTTGAAAGCTTCTTTTAGCTTTTGATTAATCTGTTTCAGATAATAAGTTGTCTTGTCGAAAATGTTTTGTCGGAATGTTATTGTGATATATGTATCAATTATTATGATAGGGTAAAAGATATGCATTTTCATATCTCAGCACATGGGATTGTAGAACTAAACAAACTCTATATAAAATTGTGACTATAAAATATTACTGCATAAGAGTGTCTCTTTTAGAAAACTAAATCAGTACATGAGATAAAGCTTCGCTTCGCCGGTAGAACAGACCAAACAAGACATTTAGGTGCTTTAAATGTGCAGTATTGATCGTAATTTGGACAACATAATTATGTTCATGTTTGAACTTTGCTTGAATATTTTCCGTTTGACGTAAGCAAACTCTTTGTAGAGAATAAAATAAGATAATATAGATATATTATATTTGTTCGAGCATGTGCCTTGTAAAAGGATTTTTTGTTAAATTATTATGATCAAATTTATGTTAAATACTATTAAAGAACTTCTTGTGTCATTCAACTTATTAATCCGAAACAATGTGTGTAGTTTTTTCACTTGGAATTCTGAATCAGAAATCCTTTATTTTTCTTGTTTTCTTAATGCGAAAATTATGCTATTTGTTCTGGACTTGAAAACACGGGTCATTAGCATATTTTCTTCACCAAACGTTTCATTATGATTGTATAACGCGTGTTTTCTTGCAAATTATGTCATTTTTAGGTGTTTTCACTTCCAAGTTTTGACACACTGAATAAAATTGCACCGATATCTGAATGAATAAAATAATTCAGTTTTCGCACCCTGCGAAACCCACGCAAAACAATTTTGTCTTAAAGATTTCATTTTATCTACACTATCGGTTAGGTGTTCATGTCTAGTTTTAGACACACCGTTTGTATGTATTATAGAGTTCATGAGTTTATACTCCTGTTAATGAACTCTTAATCGATTCAGTTATAATGAACTTTGTTATTATGTATAATGTAACACCCTGTGCACACACATTAATATACGCATTCATGCGATATATCCGCACAACACACCACGCGCACATCTCCTAATTCCCACTTCCTCATAGCAGCAAATATTATATTACACTCTCTTTAAAAATTATATTAATGAAAATCTTATATAAAGAACCTCATATTCGGAATAAAGATCAGTCTTAACTTAACACCAAAGTTATAGTAGTTTAAGCATTCTCACTTTTGTATATAAATCATCTATCTAATCTGAATACAAGTTACATTCACACAAGTCTTTTACCCGCCTCATTGTAGTACTAAATGATATTTTAATCAATTATAATACGTCCATATGTATTACGGTTAGTAAAAACGGAAATTTTTTTTTACAGAGTTTTTATGTTTCACTCAAAAGTACAATACCTTTTGCACAATGAGGTGCCCCACAGCCTCCAAACCCTTGTTTTAAATACTCAACTTTTTTTCTACAATAAGTGCTCATAACTTACAATTTATCTTTCGTATCTTACTAATTATTACCTAAATTTTCTGTGTTGGCTTGACCTCTTATCTTACCTGTGCCTACTCAAAGTGCTCAGCTCAACCCTATAGATACTTTTACCAAGGATATTACTTGTGAATTAGTTCCTACTCTCTTACGGCGTCATCTTATTTTTTAGTATGTATATTGTTTAAGTCAACGCAGGCACTGTTTTATTCTACCTGGTATGCTTCAAATTCCAGTCCACAACAGGACTACATTTCCTTCATTGAAGAATTTCGCCACCTCACAAGCAGATCTTGTTACGAAACTAAACAATATTAAGCGGTGTGATACAGTACGAACTCAAAAATTGGAACATTAATGACAAATGAACTTAGGCAAAAATATTTATTAGTATGTAAATCCCATTTTTACATCAAAAATAGGAACAAAGTTCTAAATTTGCTATTGAAAAGATTAAATACGAGCAGCTTATATAATTCTAACGGTGTTGTTATTTCGAGACTAAATCTTTCGTTCTAACAAAATACTATTTCGAAAAATCTTTTTACTTCAGGGTACAGTATAAACAACCAAGGGCAGTTAACAATATTTTTCTTTTTTCCGAGATGGGTAAACATTAACGGCGGTTCTGTAGGAAAACTGATTAACCAATTTCCCGACATTACCAAATTTTTGACTTTATTAACCAAGTTTTTGATGAATACCTTAACACATCACACTATAAATTCAATGGAAATACAATTTCTTTTAGAATACCATTCAACAAAACTATTTCTGCTAATAACTTATGTTGAACGATTTAATGTATGCAATGTGCTAATAATACGTTGCAACTTGTAAAGTGCAATGCTTATGTTGATGTATTTTGCTCATAGAATTGAAGTATTTGTGCAAACAGTTACTCTTCATGTGTTGTGTGTTATGTGTTGGTTTAGTTGGCATAGTGCAAGATAAGAAAGGTAGAAGAAAAGACAAAATGGAATTTATGAAATACATAACATGACAAATGACAAAAATTAATCAAACAAAAATTAATGTCAATGAAACTATTCTGTATTACCAATTTATTTTGATGATTTCCCCAAAAATTGCTTTAAACAAGAATTTTCAGTAATTTGTGAACGTACATTTTTACCAAGCATTCTACTAAGTAATCAAATTTTGTTAAGGCTTATTAACTGAAATATTCATTTAACCAATGAGCTCGAAATTTTCTTTTAAATTGGTCAATTATTTTACTCGGAATGTCTCTGGTAGTGTGACCAGGGCATTAATGCAGCCAAATTAACTATAGAAGAATATTAAAAAAAAAATATCGGGCCTTTGATTGTGAACATCTAGCAACATTGGGCTACGTTCTGTTCATAATTCATTATCAGAACCAATAACGAATATCCAGCAATGTTGCCACATATCGAGTAGCCTAATTTTACCATGGTACAAAACTTGGTATTTCCATACGTATTATACGTAAAAAAGATTGAAATCTTTGAATGATTTTGTTCTGTGATAACACTTTTTTTACATTTTAAGCCATCCCCAATAATTCATATATATTTAGGGTGTTGTTTCTTTAAATGTATGATTTCAATTATTAAAAACTTTATATATTTTGACTTCGTAATTGTTACTTTTGAAACAGCATGGGTATGAATTCTCAAATTCTTTTTAAAAATTCTAAAAAATTAAAAAAGACCATGCGGCTTTAATTTTTATGCTTGTTATCACGACCATCCTATGTCGGGTCACCAAGATCCTCGTTAGACTTATCAGAGCATCAAAAATATAATATTTTTACATTTACACTATTCTAAAAATATTTATAATTTATTCTGAAGAAATGGAATATGGATTCTTTGTCTCTTAAAAGGGCTACAAGTCTAAATTTCCCCTCATTTTAAATTTGCGCGATTGTGATGCTGGAGATCATTACATTATGAAATCAAACGAACTCCAAACAAAACAAGGTAAACCAAGTAAAACAAATTACGGCTTTAATTAAACTAATTATTATTCTTCAAATTTTTATACACGATTGAAAACCATTAACGAATTATTTCTTCTTTTAGTAAACTTGTTGAAGCCTTTATATAGTAGGCGATTTACTCTACCCCTTTGTTACCAAATGGACTTCAATGCAATTCCGTCATTTACTTTTTGATAATATAAAGTTGTCCTTTGACTACTGTTGATAATCAGTAACTTAATCATTACCAACTTCAATATTTTATATTATATTCAATATCAACTGATTTATTTATTTTTATTAATTAGGTGATTCATTATTTTTTGAAGAATTTTCTATTCTTTTATGAATATTTAAAAGTGATTTAAAAGAAACTGCATGTAATTTGATAGAGGATCAAAGCTAATCAAAACACGTATTTTCTACCCAATCCCGCTCTCATGTAGTACTCACAAATAATTGCATATCTGCACGAATATTTAAGAAAATTTAAATATATTTACTGTGAAACTGTAAATTTACAATGCTACCTTTCGTAAACTACAGCAAAAATACTACCACTACCACAAATGTAGGACTGAATATTAATTATTGCATGAACGATGTACATAGTGTTTTAGTTTTAGAACGAGCTAAGTAGATCAGTTCATGACTAAAATATGTATAAATATATATATTGCCAAATGCACTACGATCACATGCGCATGACATAATCATGATGACTTTAAACCATCACTCCCTGTTACTATCCACATTCCTCACATATTTTAATACCTTCTCCTTATTCTTACGTTCTACTATGCATTTAAGTTTATTACAAAAAAGAATCAGTCTTCGAGCGTCTCCTGTGACCGGTCACTCGGCAAATAACATGTCTACCCACGCATTTCACTAACCAACAACGGCATGAAATTACGGTCTATGTTGGAATGTACATGTCATATTCTTATCTCCACAATTACACCAATTACGTAGCATTTCATTACACTTATTGATGAAACTTACTCTTTTCTGTTAACTTACAACTCATTACACATTTTACTTAGAATATTATAATGCTTTGTCAAGTTAATTAACTATTTCTGAATGTCTGAAGTTTCGCATTTTATTCACAAATGTTATTCAATGTTGAATAACATTTGTGAATAAAATGCGAAACTTCAGAGTTATCGAATAAGTGCGAAACTCACGTTTGGATAAGTGCCAATATAGTCTACTGTAAATTTTGTCACAAGAAACTCTTCAATAATTTAGAAATGTTGGTCTTGAGAATGAAAATTTCAGAACAAATATCCACAACACGATTTATATTCTGTAAACCCAATGTCTCAAGTAAACTGACAAACGCAACCCAAAAGTATCGATACTTTATAAAAAGTTCGTGCAAATGGACCTCCGATAAAAATGATTAGTAGTGCCGAAATTCAAAAAAAAGATTATTTCGTATTTACTGAACAGAATAAAAATTGCGACGTCGTCTTAACAAGTTCCTTTATATTCCAAAGATGTCTAATCTTAATTTACATTTTTTCCTAATCATTGTCAGCTTCCCCAAACCCGTTCCTCTACTTATTGGTTATGCATGCGTTAACTGGTGTTATGTGCATGACGTACTATATTACTCAATATTATATCTAGTTTCATGTTTGAACTCAATTTTGCAGTTTAAGCGACCTACTTATTCTATCATTTAATTTATTAATCTGAAACGATGTGTGTGGTTTATTCACTTGGAATTATGATTCTTGAATCTTTCATGTTTCTAGTCTTCTTAATAAGAAAATTATGCCATTTCTTCTGGATATAGCCATACGGGCCATTAACACATTTTGTTACTTACACATGTTTCATTGTCATTTTATTACGCCTGTTCTCATGCAAATTATGCCTATATAAATATTTCATCTTTGGGCATTTTCTTTTGCAATTTTTTTCACACTGAATAAAATATATCATTCACTTTGCGAAACCACCACAAAACAATCTTGTGTAAAAGATTTTCCATTATTGTCATCTTTATACACAGCTTTGTACAACCATAATGTGTTTAATTCAAGAATGTGGAAATACATATAACCATGTTGCTAAAATACGCTACAGCGCCAACTAAGAAACATATAAATAATCATCTTACTTTTATTATTCAGTACAATAAAAGTTAGTATAAAATATTTTCTTCAAGGTTTGATTTCACATCTGCAATACTTTATGCAATTTTGAAAGAAGTTTTATTGATAAATGTCACACTTTGCGCATTTGTCATATCAGTATCTAAGTCATCCTATCGTTTTCATGCACAAACTCAGGATTTTTTTTAGCCAATGTTGTCAATGCAGGCCAGTCTGAATTGTAAGTCTTAGTTGCATTATTTATAAAAATATTTATTATGCAAAATGCAGTTATAAGATTAAGTCGGAATGAATGTGATCTATGATTTGACAAATATTCTTTCACTTTCATACTTTTCTTCAAAATGTCTATTATAAATAAACTGAATGATAAAGTGTTCAGTTGAGAAGGTTCAATTTTTTATCATCATTTCAATAGAATTTCAGTGTGGTGGTGATTTCATAAAAAACTAATATCCAAGATGGTCAATTTGCAATTAAATCAACTTCTCGACAAAATCCTCAAATACGAGTTGTACAGTACTTAAGCATCTTAGTAAAGTCTGTTTTAAAATATGTACATGTAATTGATTTTTGATATATTAATAATTATACACCAATGTGTATTCTTAGTTAATTTAAATTTCCTGTCTAAACTTGTCACAAATCAAATCGAATATGCTTAAGTTGATCATTACATTATAAACGTTTACTTTACTGGGGCAAAAAATGATTTGTAGTTTTGTGGTAATTCAAGTGCTGCTCGGATAGTAACCAAGAAAAAAAAACCAGTTTACGAATTAATTGTTTAAAAAAATACAAACTATATTGCACCCAAACCTCAGTGCTTGGAGTGATATTACAAATTTATGGAGTGATTTCATTTTATGAAATTCGAATTTCCTTTTCTATTTTAAAATACCAATATTACTCTCTCATTTTCCCAAGACACAATGTTAATTATACTGTACTGCCTTGGGGCATTGGTATAAGTCTTTCTTGAATAATTTGTATTGTATTTATACTCTTTCTAGTTTAAAATATATGCAGTGAAATTGCCACCAGTTCCACTTAATAGTCCTACTTTATTACTACTTTAAAATAGCTAACTTCATCGAAGGAGGTCTGTTTCTTACGAGTAACTTAAATGTATTTAAATATAAAAATCAAATCCATACAATTTCGTGATGCTGTCCATTTTCCATTGTGTGGTATAAAATATTTCTTGAAACGACCGGATGAAAGACAGGCATGCTGTAATTGTCAACACTGCAGAACTGTGAATGAAGCGCGAATGGCGGTAAGAAACCCGAACGGTTAAATTTTCCTGTTGTCCTATTCCAGGTATTTTTTTCCAACTTTTGTAGAAATGGCTGGTACCTGAAATAGAAAATTTTATTAAATAAATATATTCCGTATTCATTATTCTAAAATTTATTTTATAAAATTTTAGTCGAAAAAATCATGTAATTAGATAATAAGTAGACAATTATTCGTCAAGATATATTTATTTAACTTACATAGTTTGCTTTTAAAAAATGATCTCAAAAAACACGGCTTTCACTGGCTACAGATGTTCTCAAATTTATTGATCGTCAATCTCAAGAAACTGAAATAATACCAACAATTGTATAAATAAATATTCTAAACTTTTTAAAACTTATTTGTTAACCTTTATAAACTGTTATTTTTTATAAAATTATGTAGACTTATAAAAAAGAGATTTATAAAATTGTAGTTACTTCATAATTGTGAACTGGGGTATCACAGGGTTGTTAATCGTGATAAATTCCATCTGTGTTTATTATCCGGCAGGTCTGTTCCTCAAAACAGATTATAAAGCAAAGAAACATTTATCATTTTTGTATTTAAAAAAAGTACTGTAAACGAGCACACAATTAATCTACACCATTTACTAATGCAGTTACTGCTTATCTGACAACGATCAGTTGCTATGTCAGCAAGACAGAGATCTTCTTGACTAATCTGCAAGACATTTCATATTTTGCTAGTGCCAACTCGACAATGTTGTGCTATTCCTCTTTTCTTGATCATCAGGTGGGCAGCAGGAAACAGGTGGGTTCCTTCATACCACCAGTCTTCAAGTGTAGCGTACATAAATATTACGATATTGTGTTTGCTGGTAAATAATTTTCTAAAATAATATAAGTAATTAAATAATATGTCTTATAGTTTAAATGCCCAAATTCGAATCACGAAGTGTGAATGACCCCAGTTTAAAACGAAACACCTTTGCACTTTTATCTGTGTGTAGGTTTGCGATTATGAGACAAAAATCACATAAAAACTGAACTAGTGTACTTTTACGTATTTTTTTGTGTAAAGCAACAGGTGTAATAGTATTGTAGGCCAGAATGTAATATAAATTCAAGAAACGAAGCAGACGGCAGATAATAATACTAACAAAACAGTGTTTGTCGCTTTGCTTGTTTTTTATTGCCTTGGGCTACATAAGAAAAACAGGTAGGGTTTGTAAGTCAGTGGGTGTTTGTTACTGTTACTTCATATAGCTAGCTGTTTTTTGCATTCTGGTATAGATAAAAACAGCTTTTCTATGCTTTAGTAGACATAGCAAGAAAACAGGTGAACATTTTTATAGGGTTGTCTTATGATTCAAAAAAATGCAAGGTGTACAATTTTGATAAATTAACGCAAGTTGAATGCTTGCATAAAAGTTATAATAGTGAACATGTCGAATGAACGTTCCCTATGACTTTACCTGTTGAAATAGATGCTCACGAAGGAACAAAGTAAAAAGGTAAGTTGTTGTAAAGTGAAGTATGAAAATGCTAAGAGTTCGTTTTTAGATGAATATTTATATAAGGGTGAATCCACGGAAGAGTTGTAGTGGAAGCATGCCGAATTCATCAGTAAAACCTGATTTTAATTTTTCATGCTGTATGACAATTTTGGTGTAATAATGTACTTGAAAAAATGCAATTCAAACTTCGAAGTAATATTTTTTACAGTTGATCTTTTTATTGTTACTCATTAAATAAAATAAAATAATTCGTTGCATATGTTCATTTGCTAATATATTTAAGTTAGCAATAAAATATGAACAAGACTGTTTAACAAAATTGACTTCAATATTAGTTCAATAAATCATCCCCTTCCCATTATACCTTACAAAGAGTCCAACTTTAATGTACATGATTCCTTTCATGTCAATAAAGTTTTGTCCGATTTGAGATTTGAAAACTGACAAAATATCATTTTTATAAAAAAATTAGGGACTCTAGAACCTCACTGGAACAAAGTTAGGAAGCCCGCAATTTAGCAACACGTTATCTTAGTTCTCCAGTTGTACACTAACAAGAGATTTGCAATATCTTACACAAATTTCATTATGATTCCTTGCTTTGCTATTACAATGTTTCCACCTAAGGTAGACAACCATGCTTTCACTCATGTGGAGGGTAAATGCTGCACATAATCTCAGTATATTCATAAAGAATATCAAATTGTTATACACTTTTAAAATGTCTAACTCTCGTTTTCGGCATTTCCTAGTTCCCCAAATTAAAATCACACATTTTTGAATTTATACATTCTTTCCCAACCGTTTTGCCATGCAGCATTGTACAAAATGGACACCAGATTTCAAATTCTAATGTACCAATTAACACCAATTCATAAAACCAAAGAATGTTCTCACAATCTCTATCTTTCTCTTCTTAATCAGCGTGTTGTTTGAATTTTACAACATTGTTAGCCAATGATATTAAACGTTTACTACAATTTCTATCTTGTCTGTATGCGGCAGCTTTGTATATGCATATCACAAACTATAACCTATAAAAGAACTTGACTGCAGATTCGAAAAAACCCAAAAGGCTGGCTCTCCTCTGCAGTAGTTTGTCAAATGTGTAATTCAGTTCCCTTTGAAATAACAATTGCCTACTTTCAGAATAATATACCAGTGGTCATACCTGTACATGTTATTTTTTCACTACACAGAAATCTTTCAACTGTTTGGCTTTTTTAACGGGAATTTCCTTGTTAGTTTTAAAAAGCTTCGTTTCACTACATTAGAAACTGAAAGTTTTAATTCGAGCAAAAACTTATATTTTTAAACCCTGTTGTATTTTTCGTCTACGACTTTCTCCTATTTGTTATTAAATTATGTAATAAATCAAATATATTTTTAGAATGAAACTTTCAACAAATACAATTGAAATCATTTTATGAATTTTTCAAATACTATTTAATAGCACAATGTTTCACTATTCATGCACAACATGTCAACGACGACCAGCTAGGACTGAAAGTCTTTCAATTAAATTTAGTTGACTTGCAAATTGCAGATGGTTTAGGGCAAAACCATTTATAGTGACGAAATAGACAATACCAATCGGTAAACTAGATTATTTTTTATAATCACCAAAGATGTGGTATTTTCAATCAAAACCTTAATAACAAATTGACATATTGATCTAAGTTTCATCTATGTAAATTGACATAAATAAAAAATCAGATGGAAAACAATACATTTGTATCCATCTTTTAAATTTCGAAATGAATAGCAATTGGCTTTCTATTAATAATAAAGTTTGTTCCTTGCGTAAAAACCACATTGTAAAATAACCCATAAGGGACATACCAAATCGACTGCAATTGGTCATCATATTTGAAAAAATCTAGCAAACTAGAAGAATTGTCGATTAAAATTTCTGGAAACAAATCTAACGGTATTTATCAACTTACAATTTTTTTTGGTGACAAAAGTATTCTAAAAAATACTTTTTGCTTCTTACCCACAATAAGTTACTTTTGGAAATAAATAACCAATACATTATACATATTATATAAATGTGTACGACTATTTTTCACTTAATTAAAAAATGCATTTTATCCAACATCCAAGGTTTTTTCCAGTTTTGCTATTGGCGGTTCCTCCTATTTTTTTAAATTCCATGGCAGTTGTGATGCCAGTAGGTTTTCGCTGTGTAATATCAGTTAACACTGAATTTTTCGGTTTAAAGTCAAGCTCAATAAATGATTTACTCAGATTTTTCTTCATGCTTCTTACTGCTGCAATTGACAATTTAGCAAGTCTGATTTTAAAGTTCAAAAAAAATATTAGAATTTTTAATCATATTTTATGTAAACGTTTAAAAACAGACTTTTTTAAACCGAAAAAATCTATGGAATTTTTATCTTACTTACGTGCTAGTTTTTTCTCAGGAAACGCTACAAAAATATTCATGCGCAAAACTACACTTGCATATATTGTAATCACCTTTAATTGAAAATAAAAACGTTTTAAAATGGCTATAAATATTATAAATTAAAACTAAAAATGAGAAAGGGTTTCTTTTTTTGATTTTGTCTTTACCAGAAAAGTAAGAAGCGCATTATGATTAATAGTATCTGTTAAGTTAACTTTTCTTTTCAATTTTTGCTCTTCCAGAAATATCTTCTGTTATATTAAAATTAGTGAAATAAAAGTAAACCCCAGTTAACCTAGGTATTACAAAGTAATTTAATGGTAAGTTTGTTGTATCAAAAACAGCACTCGATGTTACCACAACTGATCTGCCAAACACTTACTTCTTCACTGCCAACTCATCAAAAAAAAAAGTGATTTCAGCAAGACCAGTTTATTTCTTAGCAGATGATATATAAAATACACATAGTAATGTTTAAACGTAAAGTAAAAAAAAACTTGTTTGTACTCAAAAAGTCATCTATATTTTAATCATAATTCAGTATCAAACTTGAACAAAAGTCGAAGAATTACATATCGTCAGAATATCGATTCACAATTTTTTTAAACAAGCTAGTTGTACTCATGGAAAACAGGTATGCAAAAAGTACCCTGCTGCCGAAGCAAGCCCGTGAAAAGCCGTTCTTTCTTTAGGCAATTTATCAAATGACAAGGAGAAATCCTGATGATAAAATGCACAAAAGACACTGCAGACCACAATACGTAACTTCTTTGCATGGCATCAATGCCTCAGGATATAAAAGCTACATAAATAAAATGAAATGCTTTTGTTCATGAAATAGATGTACGTGTTAATCCTATGATCATTGAAAATACTTGTTATAACCCCCGTACATTCCATAACATATAATAAGGTTTTTTCTGAAATAAAGTGGACTAGATGAACATTCCGCAGTATCTCCTGTTTTAATACTTTACATCTGTCCTTTATTCCATTTTCTCATTTTTTGGTTCACAATAGTGTGATAACTTTTTTAAACCGAGAAGTAAAATAAAATAGAAAATGTATGAAATACTATTTAAGAATGGAAAAAATAAAATTCTATGGCAGTGGATTTAATTAATTTAGTTTAGACCTAATACCCTAAAAATCGGAAAAAATCATTGAAGCATAATAATACATTGTTTTCTTGCAAATTTTTTACTTACTATAGAATTATTGAAATTGTTAAAAAATTATACTTTTGCTTATACAGTTTCAGAAAAAAGTATGCAATACAACCACCAACCTATTAGGAAAATGTCAGCCTGATTGGCGTACAGTAGCAAACCTATGTCTTTTTAGACAAGTTAATTTTTTCATCCCCTACAATAAAACATTTCGCCATTATTTTAATGAAAAATATTGTTCGCATTTATAATAAGTTTCGTATTAGGTTCAAATCAAGGCGAAACGTGAAAAACCAAAAAATGCGTATTTACCACATCAAAAATACGTGATCATAAAAAATACACAAAAAAGGGATGTACCACAATGCGTTGCAGAGAATGGTTACCTTGAGCTAATAAGTGCACAGTTTTATTAAAATGTTAAAATTTATGAAAAAGTGTATTCGCTTATGCAATATGTGTGCCTTATCATGAAAAAATTGTATTTAAGCATTCGGTAAAAAGTTTTGCTGATGTTATAGTAAATGAATATTGTCAGTGAAAAACATAGCGTTGTGATGGTAAATTAGGGTAGCGAACTCAACTTTAAAATATGTGTGAAATGAATAAATTACGAATTTCATATAATAACTTGATGAACTTTTTATTCGTTTCTAATTAAATTGAACTTACATTTTTAGAGAACATTTTTTGTGTGTTGTTTTGTACATCCTTCCTGACTACCTTGCGAGAAGATTAGTACCCATATACATGAAACTTGATTTGTACACTGGTAACAATTTGTCAGTAATAAATACTTAAACATTTTAATATAATATTAGATTATGTATCTGACTCTGCCATTTAAACACGTTTAAAGGCATAAATCAACTTTATATTTGACAATTCGGTTTCATCATGCAACCAAACTTTTAATATTTTTAAAATCATTTTTGTTCAACTTTAAATTTAAGCTATATTATTTCGGAGCACAACATGACTTCGACTACATATCAGAAATAATTTCATTTTAAAACCCATTTTAAATTTTAAATATATTTGGATTGTACCATGCATGTTCTACTTTGACATTGCTGATAAAACTTATAATTCTTAAGAAAATTATACTATGATTAATTTTAATACTTACTTTTTACATGTGTATTAGTGTAATATATTCATTATTAATATCAAACAGCTGGAATTATAAATAGGCATCATAAAATTTGAAAGACAAATATGTATATTAAATCAGTAAACTAAAACCAAAAACGTCATTTAGAGTGAACACTTGGATCCATAAGCAAGCCAGGTCATTTTGAACTATCTGTGCTTCTAAAGTGCTTGAAGAAGCACCTAATTTGGCGAATTAATTCCTTCGATTATCTTAAAGGACTTGAATTCGAGGTAAAAATATGTTGAACAAATTGTAAAAAAAATCTGTCCAAATTTGCAGTACATAATGCAAATTCGATTTATATATTTTCATTACAGAACAAATAAAAGTCCGCATGAAGTGTAACCCTACTGTGTGAACACATTAAATTTTTTTTTCGTTTTTTTTGTAAAACTTTTTATTTCAACTAATTACTATAGCATTTTTTGTAAGAATTTTGTAATTCAAAAAGAATTTGTTACTTTATTCAGGTTTACTGTCAGTTGACAGAAACTGTGCTTCAGAAATTCACCAAGTATATTGGACCACCGGAGATAATTTGATAGTGTGCATTTTGTAATACATAATAACTTTTTTTTAAATATCTCCGTTATAAACTGCACTATATCAGTTATAGTTTAAAATGTTTTAATCTGCTGTTCATCTTCTGCAGTATATGCATTTTTTGTTACAAGCATATTTATTATTTCTTTCATCTAATACAAAACCTGCCTGAACTAATTATGTAGCCACCTCTTAACCTACGTTGCCTTAACAAGAACTAGCCAAACACTTCCCAGCGATCTAAACTTAACCAGCAGTATATACACGTTCGCCAAGTTCATTTTAATCCGGTATTTAAATTGAAACATGATAGATCAGACATCATCTACATTGATAATGCTGATGAATATTTTTTTTACAATTTCAGAATGCATTTTAATATTCAATTATTACAACCATTTTTCGTGGTCTTCAATCCCAAATGTTAACTGGAGTATGAAATTCGGTCATCTTGCTGTCCGTGCTAATCATTAAAAAAATACTGACATAATTAAAATGGTCCAATCAGTCTTTCATGTGACATTCAACAAAAAACTGCTCCGCACAAAACTTTCCCAGGCTTTTTCTCGAGACAAATGTCCGTAATAAGCCACTGTCGTTTTGTGAAACGGACCTGGAATAATAATTCAAAGTTTTAGCTACACGTAAGCTAGGAAACAACAAATGGAGGAAATTAGGGAAGTAAAATAATTTGTTTACTTACATCGATTATTTATAATAAAAACCTTTTTTTGGTACGTAAAGTTAGACAAACTTAAACTGTATGCGTTTTTATTAAAGTAATAATGATGATGGCACATGCCGGAGAACACAACTGCACAGCTTGCAAATAAAATACCAACTGAGTTTTGTATTAACTGCACAACACATTATGTTCATGAACTTTCTGCTTTGCCACTCCACCAGCATAAAAACTACAGCAGTTTATTATGATTACAGTGAAATCCGTCAGAATTTCAAGAACACGGAATGTTCTATCTTTCGATTGCTGTTTTACCAAACCATCAGTGCAGAGAAAAAGGGTTAAGCAAGCAGAAATGAGTAAGAGAAACTATAATAACTTCCGGTTTCTCAGAACAAGAATACAATGTTATAGTTTAATTTCAGCAGCAAGCTGAACTCTGAAAAGAAACACTATTACATTTCTATGGTCATATCATTATGTTATCAGTTTATAGTGTTAATTAGCTTGATTTTATGCAAAAACCGTAACAAGAAATTAATCTTTACACTTTTGTTTTTATATTCCTAGAAATAAAGTTTTATATTTCAACCCTTCACAAAAAAACGGGGCAATAATTGTATTTAAAAATCGAGTCAATTCGTTTGTTTAAATTTTAAAGGATTTTCATTTTTATGGTGTATAATATCCCCGCGACAACAGGTTTACTTTTTTCGATAATGATTTAGCATAAAGCAGTATTTTTGAAAGAGTATTGTGATTTTGTTCATCAAAAAATACGTAAATTTAATTTACGTGTAGAAAATAGGGTTATTTTTTATATCTTATACATTAATAGAGCACAATTTTAAATACTACGATGTTCAGTGAACCGTTTTATCAAAGACGCCAGTTTACTTGTAAAATAAAGTACGCTGGAGCATAAAACTGGTTTTTCGCTGAAAGTCGTTATAAGAAGATATTTGATGGGGCTGTGCATACGATAAAAATATACCAGTTATTTATCCAGACGGAAATAAAGCAGGATGTGTTCTTCCTCTATATATTATTGTTATTGAGCAGGTCCAAGAATAAAAACTTTTATTACTGCAAACACATATGGTGTGCAAAACTGCAGAAATGTTGTTTTCTCGTATGAGTAAGGATGTTTTGTTTTTTTACGATTCTAGGTTTATACACAGAAAGTTGATTGGCATACGACATAACCCGCACTCGTCTAATACACATACACCCAGCTCGTATACTGCACCTACTCGCATACAACTTAGTCACATAAAAC
>JAQFZG010002311.1:0-17108 GCA_034695465.1 Entomobrya nicoleti
CGTTTTTCGAATAATTACGTAGACTTACAGGTTCATAAAGATAAGTAAGTAATATACATATTGTTAGTTGTCAGATCACTATATTTAAAGCCCTATAGCAATAATCGTAAGTTGAAATGAACCTTTGCAAGAAAACTGTGATTGGTGTCGTTGATTTATTAGTTTGAAGTCTGCATCCGCATGGCATGATGTGTCACCTATTGACACCATAAAACCATAACCATTTTTCAGTTAAACTGTGTATTCAGAATTTCAAGGCAAAACTGTGCTTTCATGATACTGAGACACCATACATTCAACATATACACTGATTGATTGATTGAATCGAATCAACTTGAATATTATCTTCTTGTTTTCGCAATGTATTCTTTGCCATTAAATTTGCTAACTTTTAAATCTACAAAACACTCCACTTCCCTGTGGAAATTATTATGCATGATTGATATTGTTGATAGTACATGATAAAACGTGTAATTTGTTGATTTCGTTCTCTTGAGAGTTGTTTTCAACAATCAGCTTCCAATTCAAATAATTGTTTTGATACCACTTAATGAATGAAATGCTTTAGACTAAAGGTCGGAGGTGAAAGGGGAAATGTTTCAGTTGGAGACGAGCTTAACCTGTCATTCAAATCCGAAGTGCATGAACTTTCTAGAATAAAATATATGCAGTAAATGCATTGTGCAAGGCTATACACTATATAAAACGCTCTCTTTCACACAAAGTTCCCGATTCCCGAGCCTAACCATAGTATCAAGTCTAACTATTCTTATAATTGCACGTTTGCATTTATCTAACTTGTATACATAAGTGCATCCTTATTTGTTGTGGAAAAAATAAACCAACAACACGCTAAAACGATATCATTGATAGATAGATAAGGATACTGAAGTTACTGAACATGGAACATGGAATACATAAGTTTACATGCATCAATGTTTTCTCCACTTGAAAGATTTGTTGACTTGAGAGGGTAGCATACGGAAATTTTAAACTTGTAATACTGGCAATTTGGCATGTGGTGCTTTGCATTATCTATCCTATCTACAAAATATTATTTTTATTTTGAAAAACATTTCCTTTGCTTTTCAACACAGGCACATAAGAGTTTGGGCGACCTCATATTGGGAAAGGACTCGGATACTTTCACCACACCTCCTGTAATCTAGAAAATAACAACTGAAACTTATATTGGCCAGGTAAGCTCAAACAACAACAAAATAAAATGAATTGAGCGAATAGTTATTACGTTTATCATGAGTACAGAGGCCTTTGTCCACATTATCAGATCAGGCACTCTGTCACTCACTTGTCACTAAACCAGCTGAACGTTATAATAAGCTTATCTTAAAATACTTACGTCAGAATATTTGCACTTTGCCCCTTTCCAAGGTGCACTTTTTTATCAGCCAATGCCAATATCATAATCTATTAAATTCCTATTTCAAATTTATTGTACTCCAATTTTATTTCAGCGTTCGGGATCACGATAATCTAATTTTAAATTCAAGTTCATCTGGCATAAAGTTAATAATCTTACAACGAACACGGAACCGCCTGTTTATACCATACCATCATCATACCCATATATTGCTATCCTAATGCGGAACAGAACAGAACGGAATTTAAAAGTTTGATAGGGAAAAATCTTCCATTTTTCATTCGTCGACTCATCATCGTGTAATTTTTCCACGGAAGGAATGATAGCAGCTTGATGATAATTTAACCAATGCCATGTCATGACATAATAGGACAAGCACTCACATATTATTTCGCACATCGTGTTCGACAATTTGCAAAGAACTAATGAACATCACCAGCAGTAGCAGCAGTTGTCGACCTTGAAGCAAAAGTGGCTGTTACCAGTATCTACGTTGCGCTGGAATGGGAGAAAGAAAGTGACGGCTTTCCCTTTCAAGAACATCAAAATCATCAAACATCTGTGTGTGTACAAAAAAAGTGAACATCACGTTATCATCGTGTTTCCGACTACGCTGATTCAGTCTATTTTCAACGAGAGCATACAACATTCTTTTTTATGTAAAGAAAAGCGTAAATTATTATCAGCCTGGAAAAAAAAGCCAACCCGCTCGCCAGTAAATTACTTTTTTAGTCAATGTAGTCCATAAAGACCGAAACTTGCTACTACTTCATTTCTCCACTGTGTTTTTGCAACTTTACATAAATAAATTCTGAGAAGACAAAGAGAACAGGATAAAAAGCTATATTCAATGTTCCGGAAGGCAAAGGAGTATCGTCCATCTTATAATCATCGTCGTCTCCTTTCTCTAACATCATCAAGCACTTCAGCTTTATCTCTCCTCAATTGTAGTAGTAAACGGATTTGTCGTCATTATCATCATTACCGCCGCCAGCAGTCTACTATCACCAGCACTACTTGTAATATAACTTGTGCATCTTTATCATCCTTATCTCATTCTTCACTGGATTTGTCAACTGTCAGCACGGCAGGAAGAAGGCAGGTGTCTAAAGACGGGACCTGTGAATATCAACCTGGTGGAAATAACTATTCTTTGATAATAACAATGAGTAGTTAACCAAACGGGAACTTTTTATTTGCTCTACAATTAATTATCATTGTTGGATCACCGTTATTTTCATCATCCAATCCACATTCTTCTTATAAGTAAAAAAACTTTGCTGGTTGTCTCTAACATCTAAAGATCATCTTCACTATCGCTTAATACACACAGTATACAGCATATAAACGTTGTGAAATTCACGCTCTCTGCTACCTCAAACAACGCAACAACTTCATATAGGACCAACCAAGCCAGATACACAAAAAAATCTCACTGGAAGGACAAAACCCAAATTACGGAGCAATAATCTAATAACAAGAAGTAACATCACGTCATTCTTGTTGTTGTACACCATAGGAAATTCGGAAATAATAGCCTTTTTGATTTTGTTTGGTCACTTCTCTGGAAGCAATTATCATCAATCAAAATGAGGTTAACTGCGAGGGTCTTCAGAAGTCTTGGCAAAATGCTGGACTTTTACTCACAGTTCAATCCCTCACCGTTATCGATCAAGCAGTTTATTGATTTTGGTAAGTATTTTGTTTTCCACTTTTTTTCACATTCTCACAAATAATATCACGGAGGAATATAAATGAATGACAGGTTTGCATGATATATATATTTATGTGCAAAAGCAAACAATAATATTGTTCTTTGAATGACATACCAAACATTTTTTTTGTAACCTATCTTTCACTTTATCATTGATTGGGTGTGGATAGTGACGGAATGGAATGAATATTTATTTTTATCTAAAATACATAATAGCTGGATGTCTCAGCGTTCATTTTCAGAATTCATTAGCGTTTACATTACATCAAAGTTGGATTCAACATAACATAATAATATGTTATGCTCGAGTGTCTATTCATATTCAAGCTAAAACTTGGAAAGTAGAGCAAAACAACAACAAAAGGAAGACAAAAAGTTGAAAGGAGAAAAGCGCACTAGAAGGAAAATAGTTTGTTCACTTTGAGAAGTGAAAGCATATTGTGCAATTTCATGTCTCTTTTAATTTTACTTATCGTCTTTCATTTACTAGAGATAGTGTTTCCTAAACACAGACATTTCACTCACTTTCTTTCACAATATACAAATTATACAATGCAAAAGCAGAATAGAAATGTCTTTCATTACCCCGCCTTGTCAGTTGCTCGTCTCGTCGGGAAATAAATTAATGCAATTGGACCTATTTATAATTGAAACGACATAGGTATGTAATTAACTGAGACAAGGGAATTTCTAAAGAATATGAACATATGTGCATTAGGCAATTATTGAAAAAATTATTACGATGTGAATTGAAAAAAAAATCCTTTCATATATTATTTCAACGAAACGAATGGACACTGGATTGTTGATTGCAATTTCCGATTCAGTTTTTGGGGTTTTTGATTTAATTAAAATTTTATCTGACCTATCTACAACCAGACAGAGACAGACAACTGCTTTTTCTCTTCGAAATCAAATTGTGGTATATACTCGAAATTTATAGTAAGCAAAATTAAGCGTTTGCAAAATTATAAAAGAATCGATTATAGCCAGTAAATAGGTTTTCCAAATAAACCTTATCACAAATTGTACTTTTTGATCATTCCTTTGTTGTCGTAACGTAACTTCGGTTAAGCTTGACTTACATTGATGATTCTTGACATGGCCGATTTATGTCTGAAAATTAATAGACAGCCTGACAGCAACAAAACAAAGTAAATCGTTTTGTACAAAATATTCTCTATCTTTGATATCATTGCATTGTCATTATTTGCTTGTATCATTAAACTATGGTTTATAGCTTGTTCCTTTTTGCATATTCTGTGGGCCCACCGTTGTGTACACGCTTACCCTACTAGAACCGGTCATAGATCGACTTTGGTTACCAAAAGGTCGAACCTAGCGAAGCTATATGATATGAAGTTCGTCCATATTTCAAATCCTTTGTATAGCACTTTCGACCTTTGCCTTTGATTTTTTTGAAGTGGCTTCTGAACAAAGTCGGCGATTGGGGCGATGACAATCATGCGCTCACGTGTCTCGTTTCAAATTTCGTCTTGGAAGTGTGATTTTCTTACTTCAACTTCTACGGTATACATGTTGAAGCAAAACTAATAGCATTTCTATAATCAGCGTAGTTCCAAACCCATATGTCCATACTAAAGCCTTAAATATTGTTAAAAATATGAGTAAATCGGTTCAAATCGATTAATGTTACTGTACTTTACAATACTTTCATCAAGCCATGTCACAGTATACTGCAGTAGCTAGAGTGTATGACCCCAGTAACTAAGTACAACAAAAACCTATGCAAGAAAGCTTGCTTTACAATGTACTGCGAATTGAAACAAATCTGTAACCTTACTTTCAAGATTCTTTTCGTTGAATCGTTCACCAAAGATAAACTTTGGGTCTATTTTCTTGTCTGTATTAGACACGACATGATCAATTTTCAGTTGTTACTAATTTCAGACACCTTTCAACAGTAGTTCCTACCATCATCGCCCTATAGTTTCTAATATGATTAACTCAATTAAAAATTTAAAAAGATTAAATTTAACTATTTAATTTTACTTAAATTTACTACCATTATGCATGCGTACAAGTTTAAAATAAAAGATGCCAGAAAAAGTATTTAAAAGAACATATATCTGTGGTCCGATAACAAGTAAGAAACAAGCCGGCCACAGATGCGTTCTCACATATTGCGGCGGTGGAATCATAAGTAACTTACTATTGAATTATAAACTCAGTATATCGGTCACCTACCACGCACGCTCACTGTATCATTAAATTTGTATCATTGTATACTACATTTAAACACATTCAGGTTAGGTTAGTCTTGTAGAATTCCTTAATCATATTTCAAAGACGAAATTTAATAAGAGTACCTGGTAAATTGTAGTATAACCAAATCTACTATTGGATGATTGAATTTTCAATTGCACCAAAGCAAATCAAATGTTACGAATTCCAGTATTAATTTTTTGACTCCAAAATCACTAAAATCGTGACATTTTCTAAATCATGATTTCATATTAATTTCCCTCTATTCATATAAATAATAATGTTATAATTCCACCACCGCAATATGTGAGAACGCATCTGTGGCCGGCTTGTTTCTTACTTGTTATCGGACCACAGATATATGTTCTTTTAAATACTTTTTCTGGCATCTTTTATACTTGCGTCATGTCATGATTTCGGATAAAGTTTGCCAGTTGTTGAATTGCCTATTCAAACAAAGAAAAAGATAAAAGTTTTCTCTGGGTTGTTTACTTGTTCGGATCGGATGATTAACCACGCGTGTTCATAATAAAGGAAAAGTAACGCAAATGTAAAATGGTTTATTAGGTCGGTTTCCTGACCCGTAAATCCATATTCCAACAAATTGCATAAACCAGTACCTAGTAGACCAAATTGCATAAACATAGAAAGAACGAATTCATTTTCAAAGATGAAAGAATGGCAGTTAAGATAATTAAGAATTTCCAGTCAACTTTCACCTCGTAAAAAGCTAAAGGACATTGTGTGAGTAATTGATCATTTCCTATATAAGTTTACAAAATTAAAGATTTTAAACTTTTAATTCAAGTTTCGAACTGATCATCAGCTCCTTCATTCATGATGTATAATATTCCGAATTATAAATTATCATTTTTGTGGAACGCAAAACGAGGGGTGAATGAACAACTTGCAAAGTTACGCTATCCAGTATGCATGGTATTCAGTAAAACGACTGAAACGTGTAACGATCTCATTTCATTCCGCATGTTGTTTGCTAACATCAAATCTTCATTCAAATTCTTTGTTGATCTCAGACAAAATTTTGTATTTTAAAAGTATATTATGCACTTTTACTTCCTTACAACTAAATATTCGTAACTGAATACTTGGTTAATTACCACTGAAATATTATGCATCAAAGTTTTAGGGGTTTACGTTGTATGACGTAAGTAGAACAACCAACTTAAACGTAAACGTATGCATTTACAAGGACAAGTTAAAAGTTTATCTTATCCTTATACTCTTCTGTATTTATGTACATTATGCAAATGTTGCAAATAAAAATTATTGTATCACATGCCTTGTTTGTAGCCTGCTTTAACTCTAGAAGCTGTATACGGCATGGCACGGCTATCTTGCAATTCATGTTTTTACTCTGACAGAAACAGCCCCACAATATTTTGATCTTCCTGACCTTGAGTTTCTAACTGGATTACTATGAGCTGACATGAACACGTTGCTGTTTCATGAACATACATAAATATATAAGCAACATTTAGAAAGCAAGTTATTTCTGACTTGATCTCGTGATCCAAACAACTTTGATGAATGAAGGATATAAAAATGTGGGTAGAAGGTTGATGAATGAGGATATTCTTATAAATAGTTTCCTTAAACTTTATCAACTTCAAAACTTTTTTTAAACAGACTAAATCGGGAAGATGTAAACGATACTAGTACTGTAGATATAATACTCTTTTTCCAAAAGAATAGTTGGACAAAAAATGGTTACTTGTTGTACAAAAACACATGAAAGTTTCTTCTACTCTTTTGAATGCTGGATAATTTTTTCATGATTACTTTTGCAGTTAACGACCTGCTAAGATAACCAGTGGTTTGTTGAATATGACCTCTATATATTTGCGGAGTGTTTATGAGGCTGCTATTTTAGAGCATGTCAGTTTGTGTTGTGTTTGTATGATAAGCTAAGTGATGAAAATGCTTCTTAGCCGATTAGGAGGATCTCAAGGATCCAATTATTCTGATTTTGCAATCTCTGCTGCAAATTTAATTAAAATGATATAAATTTTAATGTAGCAGCTTTATCCCAACTGATACCATTTTAAATTTGTTTTTCTTGCTTTGCAATCAACGCAACTTAAACGAGCAAGCTGTTGCGAAATGTTATATGTTTGGTCAAGCTAGATAGTAAAATGCAATTTCATTACCTCAAAGTAATCATAAACTTGTAAATTGAATATTGATTTCATTTTTATTATAACTTTATAACTCTGTTAACTTTCTCCTCAAAGAAAAAGAATATTGAATTAAGTGAAGAACTGGTACAAGAAGCAAATATGAATGCACTAAATCTCTGCAAAATCCTTGCTCATGCCAATTCCATGTTTGAGGGCTTCTAAATAGGATTTTGCTTTTCAACAGCGGTTCATAATAAAACAATTATTTTTCGATTTAGCTTTGTTGTCAGAAGAGCTCTAACTCTAAGTACTCACGTCGTCACGTCACAAGGCGTATGTAATTTGTCATTTTCACTTTGTCGCCGTATCTGAAAGCTGTACAACACATGTACCATGTGACATGACTATGATTCGTTGTAACACAAAATTTTAAATATGGTTAAATTGATAAAAAGTATAAAGCTCCAAAACGGAAGGCAAGATGTATTTACTTTCCCTTTGTAAACTTATGTGAATTGGAAATAGATTTCCAAGAAACTATCTATTCACCAGCTGCATAGTAATTGACCCAGTTCAAGTTCCCTTACGTTGAAATTTTGAAGTTTGAAATGACGTGAAGGAAAATTGAAGCTGTGAGTTAATCACATAAGTGCACTTGGATGGTCAGAATTAAATTGGATTTTACATTTTCCCATAACACTTTTTTATACCATAAAAGTGAAAGCAAACAGGGAATAGGAAGCGTAAATAGTATTCCATGATACTTTCATTCCAGGCCAATGGGCCCAGAAAAAATCCAAGGTCCTTGTATATTTTTTTCCGCGCAACCTTTTTCTCTCTTAATTTATTAGAAACTCTCAAAAAACTCATTATTTGATTGAACTACTTTAATCTTGGATTTTCAGGACGGCAGGCATCCGAAGAGAAGTCATTTCAGTTCCTGAAGAAAGAGCTTCCAGTCCGTTTGGCAAACATCATGAAGGAAATTAATTTACTGCCAGAGAAGTTGCAGCACATGCCCTCAGTTCATCTCGTGGAAAACTGGTATGCGATGAGTTTCGCAGAAATCCTTGAGTTTGAGAGTAAACCACCGGATCCAGATACTTTGAAGCTGTAAGTTAGTCTATTTATGAAAAGCACTCACTGTGTGACATAATGAAAACATTATTCCCACATTTTTTTCCCTAATAATTTTCGTATTGTAGTCAGTTTGTAGGCATTTCATTCTTTTTTAGTATCTCAGTAAAAAGTAGTTTATCGAAATGAATTTTTGCATGAACAAAAAAAGTTTATTTTTCTTGTTTCTTGCTTTTAGTTAGCTGTTAGTCTCATCTCATGCAAGTTGTAAGGCAAGGATAAAGTTTTTTTTAAATAAAGTTTCAATGAACGTGACAAGTCAAGGTGGTAGATCTTGTAGTTCTTTTCAAAATATATATAAGGTTAGGTTAGGGACATGATTTTTTTAAAGCGTGAGAGGATACTCGGGTATTTTGTCTACGTCAATGTATTATGCAAAAATCTAACTTGTTTTCTATGTTTTCCTTTTTTTCAAAGATTTGTGGAGGCTCTGACGAAAATTAGAAATCGTCACGCTGATGTTGTTCCGACCATGGCTCAGGGAATAAAGGAACTTAAAGATTCTCATCATGTTGACTCCTCCATGGAGCATAGCATACAATATTTTTTGGATCGCTTCTACATGTCCCGTATATCCATCAGAATGCTTATAAATCAACATAGTAAGTATTTTGCCAATGTATTCGCAAAATGAAATATATATGATTTATATGTTCACACTTTATATCATGTCTACACTCTACACATTTTTCCTATTTCCTACATTGTTTTGGGCTCCAAGAGATGTGACGTGCTCTTTGGTATTTTTAGTATGAATTTATGGGTGTAGACAACCGTTTGATCTTGAAAATTTCGACTCTCATGAAAATTCGATTCGCTACGGTCATATGAACTGATTTTTCTTGTATTTTTGTTTGTTTTTCATTCTTGTTTCTTGTTTTTGTTGTTTTCAGCACTTTTATTTGGAAAGCAGCCATGTCCATCTAGACATGTTGGTTCAATCGATCCATATTGCAATGTAGTGAGCGTTATCAATGATGCTTTTGAGAATGCAAGGTTTTTGTGTGACCAATACTATCTCGTTTCGCCTGATCTAGTCGTAAAGGAGCATAATGGTGAGTAACGAGTAAGAGATATTGCATTTGCAAAGGAAGAATTAATGACATTGATCATGAAAAAAAATGTATTTCGGAAATGACGTGGGTTAACATTTTTTTTACTATTTTTTGCAGGAGTTACCAAAGGTAGCCCCATTGAAATTGTGTATGTTCCTTCTCATCTCTATCATATGGTTTTCGAACTGTTCAAAAACGCAATGAGAGCTGTTGTGGAGCATCATGGTGCGGCAGCTGATACCTATCCACCAATAGAAGCACTGGTCGCGCTAGGAAGAGAAGACATTAGTATTAGGGTATGACGATGATGTTATCACTTTACATACTGTTTTATATGAATGTTATTAACAGCAATTAACGTACATAATATATGCATCAATGACATTATGATTTTGTTCGCCTTGTTCTCAACAGATTTCTGACAAGGGAGGTGGCATCCCAAGACGTAATACTGATCTTTTGTTCCAGTACATGTATTCAACAGCTCCTCAACCTCCCGCTTCAACAGACCACACCAATACGGTTCCACTTGCAGGTTAGTCTACTAATGGCAAGTGTAACATAATCCACCGTTCAGAATTGTGTTTCTGATGCAAATGATATTATTTTTCATAGGGTATGGATATGGTCTTCCGCTTTCCCGGCTTTACGCTCGGTATTTTCAGGGAGATTTAATGGTGACATCCTATGAAGGCTATGGAACAGATGCTGTTATATTTCTGAAGGTGAGCATTAAAATTCCTAAAATAAACAGGCCATCAAACCAGAATCTCTAAATGAGTGTACTAATGACAATAAATACGATTTTTTTCTGAATAGGCACTTTCTAATGAGGCGAATGAACTGCTACCCATTTTCAATAAGACTTCAACTCGATTTTATACCTCGAGCATTCCCGCAGCAGATTGGAGTGGTAATGGCATCTCCAGAAGCATGAACTCCGCGCATCCAATGAGCATGACCTATAGATTACCTGCAAAAAATTGAAAGCTGAATACCTCGAGTTTTATTTTCTTTTTTTGCCGTTGTTCGTTTGTAAATTGTAAGATTAATTTTGATTTTCCCGATTTCGGCTGAGAAGCAAAGAAGGTACAATTTGTCCTTCAACTTAACTCACACAAGCTAAAATTAGACATTTTCATAGGCTGTCTATAACATGACCACGCAGGCATGGTCCACCAAAAAATCTTTTCTTGGAAAAGTACATAGTAGTGCATATTTAAGCACACAGGGAAATATTTCTCAGATGAAACGCGAGTGCTGTTGTGAGACATTAGCTAATAATTGATACAATAATAGACATTAGACAATATCAAATTACTTAGAGTATTTCAATGGACATTAGAAAATTTAGATTTACACATTATTATTCAGCATAAATATACCCTTGTATATATTTAAAATAGATAGCTAAAATACTCTGAATACTGTACATGAACCTAGTAAAAAATCACTTCAAAAACGGTTTGGAGGTATGTACATGTGGAGAATAATTCAGTAAAAGCTTTATGTCTATCTGATAGAATAGAATTTTCGGTTCAGCTATTTTATATCGAAGATACGAGGCTATCGATTACTTAGAATCACTGGAATTTTTGTATGTATCTTAAAATTTGATAAAACGCCTAAATTTGATACCTTTTCCTTGTCGGACTTTGTGCAATGTACATAGTGTTTGCAGTAAATTTTCGTAATTAGTAAATTTATGAGCTAGAGTATTTACGTAATAGTAATTATCGAAGACAATTTCTCATATCTTAATCGGTGTTCGTGGATTTTCTCTAGTGTAATAAGCGAAGACCTAAGTAGAAATGTAGAAACTTAGATACATGCATTTAATTATGACGTAGAATAGTTTTTACAAAAAGGAAACAGTGTCAACAAAATTTTGTGCAATCGTTTACAGGTTCTTCACCAAAATATCATCCTCCACGTTTTGGTTAAATGAGGTCATGTCATCCTGCACAAAATACGTAATCACAATTAGTGGTTCAGGGAGTGGCAAAAAGAGTGAGAATGACCATTCAGTTCAGACCATTGATTGACTGGGAACTTATCAAGTGATATTTGATGATACATAATACTACACACACTAACAGGAAAAATGTAGACAACAGTGCCAGATTATTTGATTTAATACCAAAAAAATTTAGACAATTTCTTAAATTCTCAAAGTATAAAATTGTTGCAATATTATGATTAACATGTAAATGATATAAAAAATGTTTTCAAACTAAACTGTATAATTTATTTGTATTATTTGATGCATTGGAATGAATGAAGAATGTAGACTAATTATAGTGTACCAACTTTACAATTCAATCAGTTCTTTCACATTTTCATTCGTTTAGTTGAATTAAGTTATGATCTTGTATTTATACAATGTACGTTTACTCATTTGTAGTCGCAATCGCAAACATAAATAATATAAATATTATCATTTTTTAAATTGATTTTCTGTGAATTTAAATCGAAACGGTTCTCTATGCTGCCAATGATAATTTCTACAATACAATGAGTCAAGCGTTCACCATGATATATAATGAATTACGATTCTCAGAAAGTTTTAAAGAGGAAAAATATGTCAAACGTTTTAACAAAAAAAAATTGTATTCAAGTACCTGGATGGAAATGGAAGATTATATAAAAAAAGCAATGTTGAAAATGCAGTACCATGATAAATCAGTGCTAATAACGCAATGAGAAGACATGAAAGTATGCTGGTAAATTTTACTAATTATATTACATAGTATTTAATATTGGGCTGTTACAACACAGCAATATTGTTTAAAAAAATACAACATAATTATGTGTAAAAATACTATATAGTATCCCGATAATGTACAAGTCTGATGTTTATCAACCATCAATGAAATGAAGTAAAAATTACATATTTTATCTAGAGTTTATTAAAATGAGGGATGAAATAATAGGTACATAGTATTCATAGAAGGAATAATTACTGATTATCAATAAAAAATGCAATATGAAGAAAAGTATTAAAAATTCTATTTGTTCTGTTCATTTATTTTACGCACATCACAAAAATATTCTATCCTATCACATTTACTCACTTCAATAACCATAATATATCAAGATGATTGTTTCTACGCTGCTTTTTCATAAACGAAGAAATGGTATTTAATGTTGGATTCTTCTTGTTCTTCGTCAGGTACTTCAGGATCCCTGGGTAAACAAAACAACAACTATGAGTACTGCGTACAATTTGACTATATTGACGTTAATTTTAATATGGCGCAATGCATTTAAACATACTTCACAATTTTATAGGCATCCAAATCAAAATCTGGGAAAAATACATCGCACCCATAATCATTTTGTAATTTGGTCAAGTAAATTCGATGGCAGTAAGGGGACTCAAGGGCCAACTGTTAAAAAATAATTGAAAGTTCATTGGTTGCTCTTTTCAAATGTATTGATTTGTTTTACAACTGGGAATTTGCATATGATACCTTGTACACGAAACTTCCTCCCGTAATCCAAATTTTATCAATTTTCCCGTTCTTGTCAAGCTCACTCATCTTCTCAATAGTTTCGTCCCAACTTTCCGTCCATATCACGTCATCACGATTTTCCTCGCTAAAAATCAGTTAAGTACCTATGTTAGCGTTAGCTTTGAAGATTTCAAGATGAAAAATACTTATTTTGGGGTATTTTGATTCAATTTACCTTTCAGGCTTGTTTCTGCTCAATATCACATTTATCCTTCCTTTCAAAGGGCGAAAATTCACGGGAATGGAGTCCCAGGTTTTTCTTCCCATTACAACGACGTTTCTCTTACTTTCACCGGAAGTGGAGCCCGCGTCTTTTGATACACCGGTTGTCATCCGGTTGAAGTATGCCATTTCCTTTCTATTTCAAGACCAAACACATGTTACATACGACGGCATCTCTCGTGTAAAGTCAAATAATAATGTTTTAATGACTGTGAAGTAATTATTGGTAGTTTTTAAATCATACCGTAGCCGCCAGGGAAGTTCGTTCTTCAAGCCAATTCCCTTTTTAGAGTCACATGCAGCAATTAAGTTTAACTTGAGGTTGGACATTTTCACTTTAGTTATGTTTCGCAGGCTAAGTGAAAATAAGTTCATGTGCTGTTAATTGCGCTTGTTTGATGTGAAGTGTGAAATGACTCGTTGATTCTTGTAACGTTTACTTTCACCTTTAAGTTAATCCAAGTGAGTGTTCAGTTTTGAACCAAAATCTGTAAGCAAAAATGACAAAAAGAAAAAAATCAGGTGAATAATTAATTATTAATTACTTCCCCTACAATGTTTACATCTATCATTTTGTTCAAAGAGCAGTATGAAAATCTCGAAATCAATATTGCTGCACTATTAGCATACTTTTTTCAAGGCTTGATTTGGCCGAATAAGGATTTTCCAAAATATGACTCAAATTCATAGCATTCAAATCAATCGTTCATCGTACCAATTTTTCGAGGTTCACATGAGCAAATACTTTGAGTAATTAACAGTTATAAAGTTGACCATCAAGATGCATTATCGTAATATTTTTCTCATCCCATAAACATGTTTTTCTCTATTTAACAAAATATTCAACAAATATTAAGCTTCCACAATCTATCTACGCATTATATGTAAATTCTAACTTCAAAATAAATCCATATCTCCACAAACACCCAGAGACCCAGAATGAGGACCTTATTTGTTGAAAATTCAATGTGTAGCTGAGGATAAATGCTTTTATCATACTTAACCTTTTACAACCCTTTCATACAAGTTCTATGAACAAGTTTATACCCTATTCTGTCGTCTTTCAGTCTGATAACAGCAATTATCGTCATGATTCATGAGAAAAGCATTTGATAAATAAAGGTATCCTTTGGGATATCTGCATTACTCCAGATTGATAAATTAAGTAAAACTAAATTAAGTTGATTTTATGAAGTATTTTTCTGTGACAAATATTCCTTTTCAACTTTTTCAGTCTTGTTTCACGCATGAAATCGTGATCGAAGAAGCTGTCCATATCATGTCAAAAATTATTATTTTTAACAGTTCCTTATAATTCTTAAGTTCATAGTGATTGGTTATTTAAAAGAAAATATAGTTTGAAAATCTGCTTATTATTAAAAAAAAAACTTTGGTAAGATTTCGTAAAAAGCGAATAAGTATTATCAACCTATTTTAAATTATAAAAATGATTAGCGTTTCAAAGCGATTAAATTTGATCTTAGATTTCAAATGAAGACCCGAAAAGATTGTAAAAATCTCTCAAACTTAACTTGTCCTTGTCAGATTTACAGATCTGTAGATGATATAAACTTGAAGCATGGTTTAGGTATTTAAGGCATGGGAAAAATTAGCGAAAATTGCAAAATCATTTTTTGAATGGTAGTTTTAAACAGTTTTGTACTTTCATGAATAAGTTAGTATGGTATGATTGAGTGCGTGAACTAACTTTACTGAAATTTTTAAGTCGGATACTATGTATATGGAATATGGAGTCAGTTTTCTCATTTCTCATTCTGCAATATGCCAAAAATGGTATACTACTTACATTCAATGTATTAATCTCATTTCTCACGGATTTTTTAATACTTTGCAGGTCTGTAAGCCGCAACATCTGCACAACAGACCGACCAACACCATAACATTTACTATCTTTGGCTTGCCTTGCCAGAGAATACACAATACACACTCAAAGTAAAAAAATATTTGTGGTTGTTGTGAAACAATCAACCTTCAAATGTCAGCCCCAGTCTTTCGAGCTCTAATCTTTAGTGTCAGTAGTAGTAGCCGTTGTTTTAGTTCCTCCGTTTTTCGAAGACCTTTAGCTCACTGTCTAGCTTATTCAAAGCCTTCCAGTTACACGGTAAGTTAAATTGGTTTAAATTTTTAATCAGTGTAAGGTATATATATAACGAGTTGTCTCACTTGTCTCTCGTAAATATATCTGAAAAATATATCTACAAAATCTGACAGAGGACCCAGCCTCTCACATGACAAAATGGCATGACACAACACAACTCACGCAATGTCATCATAACGTTGAAGACGCCTGGTTTTCAATAACGAGTTCTGGGGATACTATCAAAAATGTAAAAGTGAAATAGTTTATTAACTTACCAGTTAGACCAAATCAAAGTTAGAATCTTTTTTTTAATGCACAACTGTACAAAGAACAAAATACAATACATGCACTTCAAATAAAAACTTTTGTTGATGTGCGTATCAAAGTTCATTCAATTCAAGATTCCAAAGATGTTTGTCAAGTTGTTTCGCACACGGACATTTTTGATCTGTAGACTAGAAAGTATGATCATACAGCATAGCATATGATACATGTATAGCATAGCATAAGCCTAACAAAGGCAGGCACATTTCCAGATAGGGAATCGCCGGGCCATGTGTTTTCGTTTCAGCATGGGGAAAAGTGGAATGAATTTGAGTGAAGATGATTGATGAATTTTTTCCCAATTCAGTGTGGAATTTTAATTCTGAAAAACGCATTATTTTCTGGCGTTCGCGTTCACATTAACAGTTTTTCCTTGGTTTGAACTAAAATTCATGATTCACGACGATATAAATTAGCTCTCGAATAAGAGATAGATTTCATTTTCATCTTATATTTTCATGTAACGTTGCATTTTTTGTGTTTTTTGAGAGCATATTTTTGTAACTTTAAAATCAGAAGCAAGCTCTTCTTTTTCATAAATTTTCTGCGATGATAATAATAATTATGTTCAACAAGAACAACGCAATTGACAATGTTAAATGCTAAACGCTTACTTCAATCGATTTTTTTTTCATGTGGAATTTGTATAATTTTACTAATATAATATTTTCATTTATGTCAGCGAGCAAGAAGGACAAACATTAATTGTACGCAGTATAATGTATGTACCGTACACATGATGTAATAAGCTTATTGCGAGGGAAAATAATCTTACGCAATAGGATTAATTACGACAAAAGATTTTTTGTTCATCAACATAAACATAACTCACATTTGAGGTCGTTGGCTTGCTGGCTGAGAGATCCCGACTCAAGCTAGCGGGGAGTAGAGTAAGGGCAATACTGTGTGTGTGTGTGTTACTGCTTGCTGTTCTTTTTTGCTGTATGGTGTTGGGACAAGGCACATAGACATATATACAGAGTAAAGGTGTTGGGAAAGGCTTGCAGTTTGTTTGCTATGGAACACGTATAGCATAGATAGGGAGAATATGGAGCGATTTTTTGAATGTGTCTCTTACTGCATTACACTACAATAATTAACGGAGATTATCGTTTAATGATGCTTTCACTGATAATTTTAGCATTTTTAATGCACAACATAAAAGAACATAAACAATCAAACAATAAAGCACAATGCTACGTAACTTGGAAGTTTGTTTGTATGTTTGTATGCTACCTCAGCTGTTTTTTGTTTTGTTGACACTTTTTTGTATATTAGTTGGTTGGTTTGCATAG
>JAQFZG010002312.1:0-17102 GCA_034695465.1 Entomobrya nicoleti
GTAAATGACCTTGCTCTAAATGATCTTGGTGTAAAGGACTTATGCAAAAATGAACTTGGTCAAAAGACAGGGAACCCAAATAAAGATACCGTATGATAGTTTTGATTGACTCAGCAGCCATAGAAGTTAGTGCGAGCGCTATTCCTACCCCAAAAATATAAAATATTACTTGTATATGCCCTGACAGTTTTGGTCTAGTTGGCGGAGCGTTATCAGTCTGAACTTTTAAGTCTGTCCTATTTAACAAATTGGGCCACCAATCTAAAACTCCAGATTGTAATATCAATGAATGTTGTTTCAAAAGAGAAGCAGATATTAAGCCTTGTAATTTTAATAGAAGAAAAGGTTTTGTATATGCCGTAGATCCCACATCAGAATGCTTGCCAAACTGCCGAAGCCTTCTGGAAATGCTCTGTGACAGATAATTCGGTAAAATCCAAGCTGATTTGCTACAATTAAGTAGGTCTTCTTTTATTAACTTGAATTGATTTTCCCAAAACCGTTGTTGTAAGATCTTTGCGTGGTCTTCCCAATTGCTATCGTTTGTATCAATGTATATATAGTTCTATATTGGTTCTTTGATTGCTCTTAAAGTTTTTGGGTGTAACCTAGAACTTTTCATAAGTTGCTTTATATAGCTCTCTTTGTCTTCCTTGTAAAGATGTGATGTCTCACTGTATCCATCAGCTCTCACCCCGGACAAACAGTTAACTCGAACCGCATGCGAAACAAGCGATTCATGTCCCGCTTCATAGCAGTACTCCCCCTCGAAACTAAAGGAAAATCCCCACACACGACTATACAATTTAAACCCATCTTCCAAAAGCTCATCCAGATTCGTATATGGAATCACCTCTCTTGGTGTAACAACTTTGTAGACGTTTGTACTCTTGAAAGCGTTGCTAGTAACCAATCCTGCTAGCATTGTAGCACAAAGAAGAAATTTTATTTTATTAAACATTTCGGGTTCTGGAAAGGGGCCACCCTGTTCAACTAGAACCTTGTATATGCTAATTAAATTACTAGCAAAAGATATTCCCGTTAAGTGTTTGATGAATATAGTGAGAAATAAAACAGTCATGCATATTGTTATCCAAATTGTTGACTCAAATACAGTCACTAGCTGCAAAAGTGAAATAGGTTCGAACCCTCTAGAACCACAACTTACAAAATGAAGTTGTCCAAACTTGTTTTCAAGTTTAAACACATCCAGCTCCGGGTTCATATCCAATCCAAAATTTCTATATTGGTTTAAATATTCACTTGGAAAAATCGAAAGACATTGCTTTAATGCAAAAGGCGAATCGTCCGACTGAGTGATATTTCCAATCAATTTTTTTAATATAGATGCATACGCAAACGCCAACATTTGTATTTTGTCCGCACTACTACTCCGGTGAAGTCTTTCAAGGGGAAACTCAGCTCCATAAGTTTCCGGCTCCATAAAATACTTTATTTGTTTTGCCAAATGATAGATTTGACTAGAAGTTTCACTTACTTCGCCTGGTATGAGTACGTGGTTCTGGTTCCTCTCTAAATGTTCGATGTTGGAAATGATTACATCCTTCACAGGTAGTTCGTATGCCAATAAATTATTTTTACAGTCTAAACAAAGAAAAACTACGTATATACTTGTTATACTTGACAAAGTTAATGAAGTGAGAATTGAAGTTGGCTGTTTCATGAAGATCAATTTTCCAATCGTCAAAATATCAGTTACTTGACTAAACAATGGTTTATCAGCTCGAAATTTTCCATTCTCTCTAGCCATCCAGTGAAACAATGGATTTAACTCATAGTCGATTATATCGGATATCAAATTTAGTAGCATATTAATTCGTAACCGAGAACTTGGAAAACCTAGATTTAGTTCTCCACGAAAAATATGAGTAATTTTGGCAAGACCAAAGACATTTTTGGCATTCCTAAATCCACTTGAATTTCACATTGCCACGGTTTCGAAGCCATGGCAAATAGTGTTGCGTTCAACCCTACACAATAGCCACTATGATAGTATTCTGTTGGTACTAGCAAACTAGCAAAGAGTTTTGATACATGGCAGTCATGGGCAATATCTAGAATTTCTTTTGACTGCATTTCAACTGTAAAGTTGCGATTTATGTGTTTTAAATGTTCTGTTGGGATCCAAATTATGTCAGAACGTTCGTTATCTTCAAATCTTACATAAAACTGAGCCAACTGAAACTGTTTTAGAAATACAGGCATAAGGACGTCAGGTTGAATTTCAAAGCCACCAAAATTATTTAAAACAACGATGCAGTTTTCTTTGTACACATTTTGTAAGGTTGCATATAGGTTTCGAACTGATATTAGGGGGCCTTTTGAATTGGATAATAGCTCGTATTCTCTGAGTGGTTCGGCTTCAAGATTGTAGTGGTTTTGATAATAGGCCCGTTGGGCTGTTTCAGTAAGTTTACAATATACGACGAATCCCAATATTTTTGAATACTGCATTTTTGACACTTTAAGTTTGCACGGCTATAGAACGTCTCAATAAAAATTTTCTCGTAGTGAATCACTTCAAGGTTTAAAAACCCATGATGACGTCAAAATTGAAATAATAATGAAATATTTTGGCGTTAACCTGCTTATAAATATTGTAGGCGAATAGTTTTTTCGGAGTTTCAAAACAGGTCTATGGAAATACAAGACCAAGCTAATTTCTCAATATTCACTTTTTTATTTGCCTGTCAATCTCACGACAATGTGGTAAGTTTAAACTTGCTTATTTAACCATCCAGTTCTTACAATCAATAGAATGTAATCATCCTAGAGTTATTAATTTTTACTTTGCATTAAACTTTGCTCGGATATTCAAGTTTTAATTTAAATGAGCAAAAACTCTTACAATATTAAAAACCTATTAGATATTTGATTAAAATGCCTTGCTGTGGCAATCTACAGTAGATAAAGATTTGAGAGTGGCTTAGCTTAGTGGAGATGTTTTAATAATTTTTGTTTAAATATTTGGATTGGTTTTCTGTGGGTCACTTTAAACCTTTATCTGTATAATCTAAATACTCTGAAAAAACCCAAAGAAATGTCCACACACAGCCAATGATGGAGCATTTTCAGACAAGGTAGTTTAACTCTGGTTTGAATATTCCATGCATTCAAATTGGTTAGTAAAAGGCATGATTGAACTAAATACATTAATATGTATGCAATTAGGGTGAATTATTATATAAAATGAGAAAGTTATATTAAACTATTAATAATTCAAAATCATTTGTTTTACGGTAAATTAAATCGAGCAAATTAAATTTAAACCAGTTCAAATAGTAGCGGTTTCGAAGAAAACTTTTGTAATTTTTATTCGAATCTCGTATTTTTTTTATTACTTGATAAAGGTCCTAAATTTCAATAAATATGCGATCACAAATTTAATTCAAAAACAACTAAATCAGAATTCCTAGCCACTTTTCTTTTTACTAAGCTGCATTCGAATGCGTGTTTATGTACGTATTTGATTGTGTCCATCTACTCATATATATATTGTTGTATACATGTAGGTACGTCTGTGTATACACAAAAGTTTTTGACCTATTTCAATCCATTGGTGACGTAAATGCCAACATTTCACATATTTTAGGTTGACCACTTGACACATTGTAAACTGCTACATAGTATAACTAACACCATGCAAAAATGATCAGTTCTCACTTCTCTGCCTCCCTCATACATAATTCAAATCAATATTTAAATATTAATTAAGTGATCCCTGTAAATTCTGAGCTTGTCATCCGGATCACTACACAAGGCTCCATAGTTCTCCCTCAGCGCTGTAACCAGGTGACTAATCACTCAGCAGCCTTCCTTTAATGTTCGAGTTCCAACGGCCTAGCATCAACTTTCGAACACTTGAGCTCTCCTCCACTCTATCCTTCTTCTCTGGCGACAGCCATGAGCCCCCCGAGTTTTCCCAACCACCACCACCATAGGAGCCCGCTCCTCCCTCCCGAGGATAATGGAGGGATCTTCCGGAAGAACCTTTCCATCCACCTTGTGGAGTGGACTGACAAGTTAAATAGATACTTGTGAATGCATATAAAATGATGAGCGTGACTTCTACCACCAAATTAACGAGTGACATTCCCTACCGTAATCTTTCTAAATGGGGATATGAACGGGTAACGAAAGATACCACCGCTGACAAGCTAACTATTTTAGGACTAACTTTTGGCAACAAATGCTTCATTCCATTATTAAAACTACAAAACATGCATAGCATGATAAAATATCAGTGAACCATAAAATATATCGATATAATGGATAAATTATTTACAGGTATTATTAAGGTGTTTAATTCCTGTCGGAGTACTCATCCATTAAGCCCTCCTGATTTCGATCGCTTGTAGTGCAACCAGGTAAACTGGCGAATAGCAAACCATTTTGATGATTTTGGCATTGATTCATGAACGATTTCCAATGACATACACACCCTGCATCAATGGAATATTGACCGATGGCTAAGCTGTCAAAAATGATGTGACCTAATACCCCCAGTCAACATCAATTGACAACTCCGACATTCCGAAGGAAGTCTTGAGTCTGAATTTTTCTACAAAGACGAGCCATTACAACATCCAACCAAGAAAATAGCAGTGCAGTTTAAAGTAAACTAAAGATGTGGTTCATGTTTCTACGTTGCTGTGCCGCTCGGCTTGGCACTTTAAAAAATGTATGCGTTAAACTTTAATAAAAGACTTGATGAACAGTTTGCTAACAAGCACAGTACATCATATATAAATATTTACACAATATATGAACATTGTGGAAAATATTAGTTTGTTTTTTCTGTTTCTACACTTTTGGTTGGTCGTGCACGCTACGATTTCATACAAAACATCAGCAGAGAAATGTGCAGGTATTTGCTCCATCCGGGTTCATTCGAGTAGTAATATTGACATATACTTATCTTCGAAAGAGTTGGAGCGCGTGCCAGAACGGCTGTTAGCTTTGGTCGGACATCCCGCCAGGAAACGTTGACATAAAATGTTGTTTAAAGAGCACCGAACGAGGAATTCTTTAAACTTTGATAGCAAGTATATTTTATGCGTGTAGCGTACTAAATTCACAGAACTTACCTTTCTTTTACGAGACAACGGGCCCTATTCTTTCATTGTATCATAAAGCGTATTGCAGACAGGTTTACACGTACGCAAATTGCCTTTGGGAATGTCTCCAAAATCCTTCAGTAGCTATACATTTTAATACCTCTGGCTCATGCAATAGCTATAGTTCTAAGTTACAAGTATGCATTACTCAATTTCTTGATCCACTTAATGTGTAATACAGGCAAGTTTAATAAAAAGAATTTGAAAAGCCACTCAAGTTCACACAAAAAACATTTTCAGATTTTTTATTATTAAAGTAAAATAGAATAAGCATTTTATACCTAAGCATGTGATGTACTTGTCTGGTATACATGTATGCCATGATACCAATGCAAGTGTAATTCGTGTAAAGGGTTAGTGAATGAAAATAATAATTTAGATAGATAAATTTATGTATTTATTTTATTAGAAAGAACTAGAGTTAAACGCCATAATTTATTATTTAACTTTCAGAAATATAGCTCCAATTGCACCTATCAAGTCAGTGAAGGCAGTAGTTGTTGCTGAGCGTGATGATGATGAGCGACTGCCCATACCATTGTTATTACAGTTAATCAAAATCGTTCATCATGCCGGAATGGGAAATGGGCTGTTTGTTATAAGAGAATAATTACTCATGAAGGATCATCCTACATGTACAGTAGTTAAGGAGAAGACAGCTGAGAGTAAATTCACAAACAACTGTGCAGAAATCGTTGAATTTGAATGGTCACTAGATATAGTCAACCAATATACCGAGAAGGCAAAACCAATCCGAAAATCAAATTAGCATTTCAGCTGTACCAGTGCAAGTGGACATACCAATTTTAGATGTCGATGGATTTACAGAAAACATTCTTGGACAACTATTACTACTTCAAGATTTCTCCCGGCAGTAGTTGAAATTGTACACCATATACCTTAATGCAATAATGCTGTACGTTGCAAAAATGCAATGTTCGATTTTCCTAAGAACAATACGTTGGCGTTTTTATGCAAGGATCCTTGTTTGAAAGTTTCTGAAAATCAAACCTTTTAAGCGGGCGTCCAAGCGCTTACCACACATCGCGTGCACCGATGTAAAATTGATTTTATGCAACTAATTTAAACCAACTTGGGTCCTTTGATTTAAACTGTTGTACTAACCTCATATAATGCTAAAATTGGCTGGCGGATGTCCGTCAGCAACTGTAAATTAAGCTTCCACTAGATTCTCCGAGACTCCCTAACAACATAAATTTATAAGCAACGGTGTCACATTAAAAAAATCTCATCTTGTTTCAGAAATTTGGCCACACGTGCACCATCTGCTTTTATAAGTACCGATTTTCTGGCACCTGGTACTCCACAGTGTAAACACAAAATGTAGGTATTTAGTGTTGACGAATAATGATGATGATTTCTCGTGATGATTTGTATTTGATTACCGTACTTCTTGAAACGGAATAAATTCAAACGAGTATAAATCTTGCTTACATTAAGAAGTCTGTTCAATAAAAGTGCCTCTCCTTTAACAGAATTTTTGTAAACAGTTTCAGTTAAGCAGGTTTAGTTTAATATAGGGTAAGAAATGTAACTGTTTTGTGGTTGTCTTGTACTAAACTGGCATGGCAAACAACTTGTACTTCTGTTTGTGTACAAGGTATCCCTTATTTTGTTTTGTGTAGCCCAGAAAAAGTACCAGTGCTTTTGTTTCTCTATCCTTGTAGAGAAGAGCTTAAAATAACAGCAGTGCTTTGATTCAGAGGACGTTCTTAACAAGGTAACGAGATATTTTGCGTAAATGCAAGCCATATGTTGTACGCAGCAAGATATGTTTCTGTAATCTAAAAGGGCGGGGCAGTATTCATTTTTTGAGAAAATGAGATACTTGTAGTCAGTTGAATCCTTTGGCATGTCAAGAAAATGGGCAGGCAAGCTCTTAAACTGTCGTGGTCATAAAAGTACCCCTGTTTTGAATAAATGAAAATTGTGTGATGGCAAATGGGCTTTTGTACAGGAGATCCTGAGCAAAAGAAATCCGATACCTGCTGGATGGCCCGGCAGGAATTGCAAGAGGAGTTGATCAGTATGCAACTTGCGCTTAAAAAAAGCGATAACCCCCATGCACATTCCAAAATAAACTGGGCATAACAACAGGCAAAATGCCCCCTGCTGGCCAAATGGTCCACAATAAGCGGTCACGTAAAGTAGAAGAAGAAAATGACAACAACCGAAAGGATGTGACCGACAAGAATTGGACCTGGAGGAGGACAAGGGTTATGGAGGTTTGGCTTGTTAGAATAAGTTCCTGAAAATGACGCGATGAGAACTTCGAGGGCTTGCATTTAATGATTTTCAAGTAATAATATAATTAAGTTTTGTACAAAATGTGGTTGAAAACCCTCATTTCATATTTACTAAAGAAAGGTAAACTAATTGTGTCATTTAGCAAATTATTCTGAATTTTTCAAGGGATAAATATGGCTTTAAGTCTGTGGATGTAGTAGCTATTTTATTTATTTTATTCTATTAAAAAAATTCCATTGGATATTATTTAAATGACTAATGAAAAGAGTAGCAAATATTGAATTTTTAAATGACATTGGAGCGAATGAACTAAAACTTTCTTTTATTTTCAATTCTTTTTTCATCCAAGTGAAAAAATAATAACCATTCCGAAACCATTGCAACTAACGAAACCAAAAGCAATTTCTGATTCCTAATCATAAGGATGATATTTTTTTATCATAATAACTGTCTTTGGATCCGGATCCCAAGCTGTTATGTTTACATTTTGAAAATCATTCCAGGTGATTGGCTCACTGTCCGCAGTATCCCTGTAAAAAACAAAAATTCTTTTATCAGATCAACGAAACGCAATGTTATTTTTTAATTAAACAAGTCTAGCTACATATACAAATGTCTCAGCAAATTAGCACTTACGAGGTGGAGTCAAGCTTAGCACTGGAGACTAAAGTCAACATGTGTTGTTTGCGATGTGGTTTGTGTACTACTCCGGGTCATACAGAATATGTAAACATAAGTACAAACACTACATGTTATGTTTACATACAGTGTGGTTTAGGAGCAAGCAGCTTTGCCACGGCTAGGTTTACCCATCATCTCTCAATGGGAATTCTCTCTCCTACATGGGGATGCATTCTAAAAATAATAATTCAATTTCAAGCGCTACTATAATGCATGTAAATGGGACGGCTACGTGGCACTCCTCATTTCACTATCTGCATACTTGTACACAAAAAATGTCCTTTTTTCATTGCGTCTACGGTTTAATCCCACATAACATCTCATCCATAAATTATAAGCATACACATTCATTATTCTTCATTCATAAAAAACGTTGTTATTATCAATTCGGTAGCTTAGACTTTGTTGTGAGGCTTTGTGAAGCATCTGTCGAGTGGGGTGAAATGGATAATGCGGCAACAGTTTTTTTGTGAAAGATAAAAGCTATGTATACAAAATAACTGCTCATAATTTATAATAATGTTTACAAGTTTACAACTGCATTACAACAATGCAGTGGCATCGTGTTTGTGTATCACTTGTATCAGCGAACTAGTATACAGAGCACGGCAAAACACTTTTGTTATTTTACGTTATGTTTGCAATATTATTAGCACTATAGCACTGTTAGACTACTATACTATATTATTTTCCCCTCGATTAAAAAACACCTGTATTTCTTTTGTGTTTTTCAAGCTACGTTTTTTACCGAATAAAAAGTCAAAGTCATGGATCCCGATAGACCAAAGAGAACAGGCGGTGTGTACAAAAACAATAGTGAAAATGAATCTTCTGAATCCCTTGCAGATGACGATACGGTTTGTGTCCTAAAATCCGTCCCACTTACTGATATGCAATTACGTGATACTTACAGTTTAGAAAATCGTTTCCAGATTTAAATGTGGCATCGGTTCTTCCAATAGTCGTGTTTGGTTCCTGTTCTACATCAAATACGAATGGTAACTTCGAGGCTAGAGGTAACATTCTATATTATATTTGTGATTGACATTCATCATCTTGAAAAGCCACTAGTCGACATTGTCATCTGGCAGATTATGGAAAATAAAATATGCCTTTGACAATTTATCCCGGCAGATTGTTACCAAAAATATTTTTCATCAGTAGCCCTAAGGTATGTTCTATACATGATCTTATCTTTAAACCATTAAAGTATGCAAATTACATAATTGGGGCTCAAACTTGTATTTTAAAAAATCCGTCCTGTAATTTTTGCAGGAATCGTATTTGCTAGCAGAGGACTTTCGTAGCAGACAGTTTTATAAACGCTTTGCGCCCGTTGCTGTCGTCATATTCTATAAAAAAGACCAGTACATTGTTAGAAAGAGGAAGCCTTTGCCCTCACAAGAGTTGACTGTACAATATTAGCCATTATTTTGGAGGATGCTCAAGTAAGTTCTCAGCTTATAAGATGATATTTTTACTAAAAAATCATATTCCCTAACAAATGGTCAGTTTAACTTTTTTAATTTTTTTATTTCCAGATATATTGGAAAAACACAACTGACTGAACCTTGCAGACCACATTTTGTGAAAATGATGATAGTATTATCTTATGTAGCTATAAAAATACCGTGTATTGACCTCCTAAACTCTAACCCGGCTTATGGGGACAAAGGAGCAAGTGGAGAATTGTTGAAAGCATGGAAATATATGGACGAATTGTTTTCAATTGTTCTCATCAAATCATGCAAAGGCAAACCATTTAACTCAAAATTAATGGTAAATATTTCTAATATATATCAGACGAATAATGAAAAATGCCACATTACATCATTAAATAAAAGCTATCATTCTGATCTTTTTTAAGGATTGTTTAAAAATGCATACATTGATGAAATTTTGTGGAAAAGAAGTAATCAAAGAGTCAAATGGATGTTATGGATGCAAAAAGTGTTTTCCTTTTGTAAATGTCAAGTTTATAACTAATTGTAACGAGATGGGGTTGTTTGTCAAGGCCCAATTCATTCTCCTTCTACACATAAATACATATTACTCAAACACCGCTAAAACGGAAAATGACCCTTACTCCCTTCACCCACGCACTTGGACTACATACGAGCTAGATAGCTCTCTTAAATTAATCATCACACGCTCTTCCCTTTCAACTAATTTTTTCATTCTTAGCTTCATTTACTTTAATTATTATAAAAAATGTGTAAATTATCCAAATTATATGCTCTTTCGTTTGGCATCACCATACACCATTGAAGTTTCTGTAATTGCCCTTTGAATTTATATGCTCGCTTAACGTAACATGTTTACCAGCAGTGATATATTTAATTAATGAGTAGTAAGAGTGCACTGACAGCCCAACAGATTCAGGTTAAAGCATCATCGTGTCACATATCCCCGCACGTGTCACCCATGACTAAAGAGTAACTTAATACTGTATCCAAAACAAAATCAAAGTGAGAATGATGTCTCCTGAAAGTTGTGTTTATATAGATTTTCTGATAATCTTTGACTCATCATCATGATGATATTGAACACACTGATTAGCAAGCATTACAGAATTCACAATTATTCGTGTATCAAGCATCAAAATCAATGTAATTCCTGTATGAAAGAGCATTTATTATACATTTACTTATCCATAGTAAAACACCTAAAAAGTTAAAAAGTTCTTAAATTCTTTTCAAAAGGAAACCCTTACAAGTGCTCTTCTTAATAATTGCGTCTGCGGGCAGCGTGCGAACAAATTATTGCTTGCAAGCAGTGTCTTTCAAATCGGTGCGTGTGGAATGAGTTACACAAGAAATCATATTATGGGAACAATATGGTCTCTAAGTCCCTTTTCATAACCAGAGTCCGGAATCCACTACTCTGTCCACGTACGCAATATAGAAAAACATTTCTTTCTTTCAGGATTAAGCAGCATTATTACGTTACGGTGAAATCACCTCAACAAGCGTCGACCCAAAAGCCACCTGCTGTTAAAGAAAAAACAAACGATCCTTTTAAAGTGCTACTTCGAAGGGATGTTGATGCCAATACTCTCCAATCTACTGATAGTGGGCAAACAACTGCACCTTTTCAAGATTAAGTAGAAACTGAAACCGTCTCAATGATGTCACCTGCTGCTGAAGTAGAGACGAACAAACGTAAGCGTACGCAACTGCCTCAACTGCAATTGTGAAAAGTAAGTGGAAGTTAGTAAGCATACGCTATTGTAACAGTGTGTAGTTTTTCCATCACTAGTCATGATTGTATGTTTGTTTTTTAAATGGTATTGCAACTTATTAAAATGTATGTGTGTCTTTCATGTTTACATTTAAAGAGGATTCACTCCATTAATTAATGCCAAAGGAGAAAAAAGTAAGCCCTGAATAAAACAATGTTTGTATACACTTGTTTATAAGGAAGTTCTATTATGTGCGAATGTTTGTTTTTCCAGAAGCACGCAGAGTAATTGTTAAGCATCAGTGCGAGCAATATGCAAGTTTTAGAAAACTTGGCTTGGCTATTAAAGAAAGAACAATGACACAGGACGAATACAGACATGTCAAAAAATGCTTCCGGACGATGCTTTAAAAATATCCATTTAAGATGCAAGCCTGTAAATATTTTTCTAAATATTGTAGTACACAAAAGCAGGCTCCTTTTATCTACATATTATATTTGAAAGCTTATGAATTCTCTGATATTTTTGTTTGCATAATGAGTTTCACAGTGTAAGTAATTTATTCAGTTATAAATGTGATCCAAAATGGAAAGATTGAAATTAAAACGAGCTTTGAATTGAAATGGTGGTTTTCGAACCCATTTAAAGATGAAGTCGAGATGGTAAATGCTACTTATTTGTTACATCCTTTAGTATAAATAACTGTATTCAATCAGTAATAATAATGTGATGCATTATGGGATTTTTAAATGATTTAACTTGTCTAAATACAAGAGATACTTAACACATGCATTCATAATTATCACAAAAGGCAAACGTTTGTGTGGCGGGATGTTGAAGTAGAGGAGCACGAGGTGCTTGCTCCAGATTGTTCAGTTTGCATTTGGTGAAATGCTTTGATGATCATTGTCTTGTACTTATGAAACGTGTCAAAATTAAAAAAAGAAAAGTCATTGCTTCCAAAACGATTAAATCTCTTAAACAAAACAAACTAGTATACAATGCGCATACTCGTTAGCCATCATCATGCACCACTGCTCGATTGCATGCGCCTAAAAGAAAAATTAAGGCTGCAGTTAGGAAAGTTACGAGAACTCATTTTGATCAAGTCATTAGAAATAATGTGTTTTGAAAAGGTTTTATTAATACCTTTAATGCAAAGCAGAAAAAGGGCTTAAATTGTAGCCTCGACTTCTTATTGAAGAGTTTACTTTCTCCCATATTAAGTAAATTTCTCACTTTTTAAATTCACGGTCAAGTGTAATTAAGTTTTTTACTAATTAGAACCTATATAAGTTAAACCTAGTAAGTTTGCTACACAAACAAGGTAAAGTGATTTTTGACGACAAATTTACTAAGATTGGTTGTTATACAAACACGGTGATCTTTTTCTTAATTAATGGCAAAAACCAGACTATCGACTGTATACACTAACATAAAAAGAAAAAAAAACGGAATGATTCTGTGCTGGTCAAGCCAGTCGACAATGGAGAGAAGACAAGTAAAAAGACAAAAACTCAGGTTTGTTTTAAATTTGGAATGTTTTAGACTTGAAAAAATTCAGCAGCATCCAAAAGAATTAACCAACGGTTTGTAAACTACAGAACAAAATAGCGCGATCGAATAAATAATGACTTGCACTGGAAATGTAATTTTAATAAATGCATTGTATAATTTATAATAATGGACATTCAAGAACATACAAAACAGCTTCAGTAAGAAGTTTTAGTGAAATTGTACAATTTAAAAGTTTAAAAGACTACCTGAGTAACAAGAGTTAGTAAATTTCTGTACAACAGTCACCAGTTAATTTCTTTAGTAGTGAATTATGTGAGAGTATAAAAGTTTATGGTTCAAATGCTTTGGTTACATGGTAAAAAGCTGTAAATCTAGTCACTTTACTCGTGTGTTGTTAGTGTGTATGTATTTTTGTATAGCTTTTGTATTGTGTAGCTTGGATAGCTAACCCTTGCAAACTTTCCGGATCATAAGTCGGGCTTTGTTCACATTTTACTCATGAAATAAAATTATTTTTTAAAGCGGAGGAGCCTGTATATATGCATGCAAAAGAACGACCACCCTTGAAATATACATGTTTAAACAATTCAATACTCCGATGACTTTCGGGTACCTTCGCTCTCTCGTCAACGAGCATGAAGATCATCCCCAATGTTTGTTCTTTATCTTATGTATTTACAAAACTTGTATTTATGATTATGCTTCTGTATAAGTTTTGATGTTTATTTTGTAAATGCATTATGTATATTTATTTATTCTGGCTTCACTCTGCTCTGGTACGTAGCAGTACAGTGGTATTCAGTTTTTTGTATTCATCCTTATTCTTTAAACTTTCATTTGATCCCTTCCTGGAATTCGTGAACCCAAGAAAGGTTAAACTTTTAACTCAAAAAGGATTACTTTGAATGGAAAAACCCAGAGTTCTAAGAACTAAGCATTATTTTTGTATCCCTTATGAAATAAATAAATCAAAAGGTGTAAGGTTGTTCAAGACAAGAGATGATGCTTTAACTTTAGCTTTGAAAATGCAATTATAAATACAGCCACACTTTTTTCGTTTAAGCCATTCGTTCTAACACAGTTACCATATTTGGACTTCTCTCCCTCTCTTTCTCGAGGAAGCTTCTTGAATTGTCAAAAGCATCCAAACCCTGCTTGTGATGACTTCTATTAGGGGTCTATGGCAGAAACCCATCACCCACAAATGAAGCTTGTGACAAGATTCCGTCCATGTTGATTACTTTGAGAGAGTATGATATTGAGCCGGTATGCATTGTTTATACCCACAAAGTTTGACAAGTGGTGTTCCCGTTGCCTTATTGTAGTATACATCCCCATAAGGAGCCAAAAAGTCAATTGCGTTAGGGTGAGAACCAATATTTTCTCCATTTTTATTAGTGTAGTTAAAGTTAGATCCAGAGGTTGTATTGTAAACGAGATTATTATCGTAAACACATTGAAAATAAGGACATCTTCTTTGTGTGAATGTTCTATCTTTAAAAACTCTTGGCGAAGACAGAGAAATTTTTGCTCTGAAATCGTAACACCATTGATTTGTTAAAAATAGCATGTTGGAATGAATTAAATGTAGGAGAAGGCTCAGTAAACATTTCCTTGTCTGAAGTTGGATCCATTTTGAAAAATAAAGTTTCTTTGAAATGTGTTCAAATAAATATGAAAAATTCTCACACGATTTTATATTTAAGTGTGTAACATCTGCAATGTATTCCGTATATACGTTTTCAAAAAACAATGCTTTCATGAAATGTTACATTGTTGTGATTTTGGGAATTTTTGCCTTCTCCAAATTGAATATTACTTGCTGTTTCTTTCATCACATAAATTGCTGAAGAGATTTGGACTTATAATATAACCGCAAATATTTTCCAAATTTCTGAAATTCCAAAATTTTCTGCAATTTATGAAAAGCAATTAATCTGCCATGGGTTAAATTAACTACTTAATTTTAAACATATAGGTGCTAATTTAAGGCTATATATTTTTTTTATAAAGCGAAATTTTGCTGCTGATCATAAACTTAGCGAACGCTGCTTCAAAAGTATCAAATTAATTGTCCAAATAGTATGCTGGTAGCTCATTGATTGGTTTTTCTTTGGCTGTCACAACTTCTACAAACATGGATCCAAGATAAGGTATTAGCAAAGCTGTCGCAAGAAATATAGGGGCGTTGGCTTCTAATACGAAAAATTGTGAGTCATACACTGACCCTTTTCCGACTTCGATAGATGTAGAGCAGAAGCCAGAATAGTCATATTAGCGACGTATCAAGAATTGTAAAGTTCCTAGCAAGTAAATATTTCATCAGAAGCCACAATAAAAATGTATATTACATGATATTGTAAGATAGAGTTCAAGTTCATAGTTTCAAAATTTATTTTTTAATATAACTATTACCTCGTCCATATCATTGGAGTTTGTAGGGAAAGGTTGCGTCCTTCTTGTGTTTAGAACTTCACCAAAAAATCTTCTCCACCAAGTTTTTGATGATGTTCTTTGGTACCCAAGGGTGTATGGCCTCCAGGGTCAGTAGAAAAGATTAGATCAAGCAATGAACCCAGGTCCCTGTCCAGGATCACCTCCATTACAACAAGAGGAGGATATTAGTGAATGATGTTTTGATCTCTTTCATCTAACGCCTTATTCCCCGGATGCCCAATTAAAGTAGGAAGGCCCTCAACATGCTCCATCTTATATTTGACAAAAGAGCAGGTGTCCTAAAACAAAAAAAATGAAATGAAATTTAAGTAAATAGTTAATAATATGTAAGTTGCATTTTTTTAAATTACTTCGTCAACGACTCTAGTGAACCGATCACTGTTCGCGTATTGGTGCATTGTTCGGAGTAATATTCTAGCATACCGAGTCGTATGTTTCGGCTCAGTTCGCACAACGTGAACCAGAAAATTGAATATGACAGAAATCGTCTTTTCAAGTATTTGTCTCCGAATAACTGAAGCGGAGTATCGTGGTACTCGTAGAAAGTTAGTCCGGGCTACAAGAATCTCTGCTAAATTTCATATAGTTCTTTGAACACTTTATTATTCATAAGAAAAGATCAGGGCAACTGATGACTACATTTGCAAATTCTGGCAGACTTTATATCAGTGGTATTTTTTCATTGTGTAATAATATTATTTGTTTTTACTACTTTATAATAACGAATTAAAATGGAATGTATTAAATTAGTTTATATAATTTTCGGATGTGCGTGTTGTTTTGATCACATGAAACAGAAATGGAGATCTTAGCTTTGAGATCAGGAAAAGGAAGTGCTGATGTGACAAATGAATATAACACAAAGAGAAGATCAGGCTGCACTGTGGAAGTGGTAGCTTATCTAATTTCATGATTATATACGCATGGATATGATCATAATTTCGTTTGCTTAACGCTGTGAGTAGACTATTAGTTTTTGCATATCTATAATGTTTATCATGAAAAAACAAACAAAGTAGGTTAAATAGTACTGCAAAACATTTTCTACGGATTGTGACGACATCTCTTGGGGGAAAAGTATTAAAGCATAAAGAGTACAAAAACCTTAACAAATACATGAAAGTAAGAAATTGTATTAGGTCAGAGTAGTGTTCAGTTTTTTATTACCATATTACAACGGTCAGATATTTAAATACGCTATATTAAGTACTACGTTCGCTGTAGGTCAGAACGTATTTGAGTAATAAATCAAGATAAAATCATATATATATATATAAAACATGGCATGACACTCCTGCAAAGCAAAAGAGAAAAAAAATCTCCAGATATCACTATATTACAGAAAATAACGGGATTTATATATATATATTTATATATTCTTGGCCTTTTGGATGAGAACACAGTGTAATTGGTCTTTTTGGCCTTTTGGATAAGAACACAATGCATTTGGACTTCTTGGCCTTTTCGACGAGAAAACTGTGCATTTGGACTTCTTGGCCTTTTGGATAAGAACAAAGTGTAATTGGTATTTTCGGCCTATTGGATAAGAACACAGTGTAATTGGACTTCTCGGCCTATTGGATAAGAACACAGTGTAATTGGTCTTCTTAGCCTTTTGGATAAGAACACGGTGTATTTGGACTTCACGGCCTATTCGATAAGAACACAGTGTAATTGGACTTCTTAGCCTTTTGAATAAGAACACAGTGTAATTGGACTTCTTAGCCTTTTGGATAAGAACACAGTGTAATTGGTCTTCTTAGCCTTTTGGATAAGAACACGGTGTAATTGGACTTCTCGGCCTATTCAATAAGAACACAGTGTAATTGGACTTCTCGGCCTATTCAATAAGAACACAG
>JAQFZG010002313.1:0-17097 GCA_034695465.1 Entomobrya nicoleti
TTTCTTGGTTGGCTGCAGCAGTTGTTACAAAACTGTTATATTTACTTGCTCTTCGTCTTATTATTCTTTTTCTTCTGGATATTTTTAGGATTAACAATGCTCTTTAGTCACACCTTGTATATAATTGAGAGATCGTTTGAAAACTGGGCGGATATCATGAAAAAGGAAAATGGTGTTCAGCCAGAAGAAAGAAAAACTGAATCTGTTTTTTATGAATACTAAATCTTCTTCGGTGTAAAAACTATGCGCCATCATTTTCTCCATCTCAAAAATTACTCCCTGTTGGTGTTACTGCTGCCGTGCTTTGTTGTACAGTGCTTAGCACGACAATCAGTCAGCCAAAACGGGGAAAAAAGAACGTAAAGCAATCATCTTATTGTCATAGTGATATTTTCTATTTATGGTTGCTATACTTAATATATTTGAAATTACCCTGTCCAAAAATATGCTACAACTTTCGAAATGTAGCATTCGAATTCCCTTCAGAATAAAACCGAACAAGTCACTATTACCCAATCATGTTCGCTTTAGAAATCACTTCAAAATTGTAGAAAACTCTATACTTTGTGACGCAATAGCAAAACAACCGTTACAATCGTGGAATTTTTTTTTCATGTAAATATGAACATAACTCTTTTAAAATTATGACAGATGATATAAAATGATCCCATTATTAATGATCATTTCCTTTACGTTGTTACACGAGTCCCGTACACGAAGGCATAATGGGATTTTTATCATACAAAACATTTCGCTTTACTTTAAGCTCAGTCTACATATTATCTTGCTGCACGTTTTGATGGCATCAATTTACTTGAGTTTCCTTGAATATGTTGTACTTAAATTCACATTTATAAAAACCAATTTATTATTTTTTATGTAGCTGAAGGTGAATTATCTGCTTGCTTTACTGTGTTTTTGTCGTTTGTCTAAGCGATATTTTTAGTTAGTCTAGTCACAATAACTACAACTTTTTTTTCTTAAAAATAATAATCTTGTTATCACATCAACATCATGATATGGGCATATTAATGGATATTTTATTGCTGATGGTTTCCCTGAAACTACATTATTACTGTATATTGTTTATAGTAGTCCTAAAGGGTGACTCGACTATTCATTATAAATAAGAATCTTAATGTGAAATAGTTTTTAAATTAAATTACCTGAGCGTTTGTGAGACCAAGTTGCTGAGCAATATCATCTCGGTCTGCCGGAGACAAATATTTTTGATATAGAAATCTTTTCTCCAGTTCAAATATTTGATGATTTGTAAAGGCAGTGCGAGACTTTCGTTTTTTCTTTGGTGGTTGCCTAGGGTTGAATATTTGCAGATTATTGCCAGATCCGCCCGACTCTACAGAAAAAGAACAACAATATAAATAATTAAATATTGTATCCTGTCCTCATTATAGAATATATTTGCTGTGCTTGGAGTAAAAGCGAAGAATTTTCTATTTTATAGAACACATACAGTATAAATAAATGATAAGCGGTGTTTCAGATTAAAGCAATGGCGATAATAACTCTTTGACATAGAGCCATCAAATTGTAGCATAAAATAATGTGCTGATAAAAATGTAAGACATCAATAGCATTTAGCGTAGCAGATGAGCACAAGCCGTCAGCATAGTAGCAGAAGTGGAGAATTAAGCTGCCCGAGTCGAAAACATATTAGTCGCTATAAAAAAATAATTGCTTCAGGCTTTCGCTGACTGATCTTGTGGTAGGCGTTACATGGTCAGATACAAATGAGTTATGAGAGAGTGCAAAAGTAACATCAGCGGCAGACACCTCAATAAGTCATTTAGCTGGTGTGATGGGCTCTATCTATGCATGCTTTTCATACAATTCATAATATATGCATGTGCCACATGCATAATAGATACAGTTTCTATTGTGTTAGCCTCTCGAGAGATAAGATTTTACAATAATATGTGTTGCCCCAGTATATTTGTATTTATTTAGTTTTGTTTAATGTAGGTAGCAACAACAGCAGTTGTGGTAGATAGAACAGACAGGCAAGAAATACTTAACAATATGGCAATAAAATTGATGGCTGATTTCCCACTCTTGTCAATTTTTCATTTTTTCAATTCATCCATTTTCACTTCACCATCAAAGTTTCGTACTAAAGCATTACACACGTCATTTATTATGTACATTTTTGATGGTTTTCTACATGAATTCAAAACTATATTATATATATGATAGGGAAAAATAGGAATAGAAAAATAGGAGTTGAATTTTAAACTGTTTCGTCAACCGAAATTTGTAAGCACTAAATATGATATATTTTTAATGCGATATGAGGTGTTACATGAAGCGCCCGGATTGAAACATCAAACTTAACAGGAAATTGTTGTTGTATTTTACTAAAAGGTGGATGGAAAGCTTGTCGTCATCTATGTGACATAGTAAGTAGATCCAACATTTTACAAATCCATCGTTCATTTCGAATTTAAAAGCTGATAAAGTTTTTGCTTTGTTGCCTTTCTCCCGCATTGAGTCATGCTCATAATATTGATACAAGTAGCTTACGATGAATTCCATATTGTGATTACATTATAGTGTATGTATTATCCATCCAATTAATTATTGAATCTGATGAGAAGGCATTTTTAGTCCAAGTATAAAAAAGTGAAAATGTAATTTTGAAATGTCCATTAAAACTTAAGAATATTCACTATGTATAGTTCATCATGCATATACATACATAAGTACATCGACATATTATGCTTGTTTTTCCCGTCCATCAAATTTTAGGCCTCCATGCTATATTCTGTGGCTGTTACGGTTGTATCCAACCAAATTTGGTCTGGGAAAATGAAAATAATATGGCACACAATAACAACAGCGGCGTCGTCATAAAATTTCTCTTTGTTGTATTAGCATTTCCATAACCATCCACGTAGAAAACTGACATGACAGTAAATAGCTGAAATGTCAGTGTGTATGTGTGAGAGACGTACTAAAAGTTGCAATGAAATTACGGTTGACAGGCAGTTGAGTTGAGAGGTTGATGGCTAGCTGGTTGGTTGTTGTGTTGTGAGCCATTATGCAGGTGAGGAAATGAACAATTCATTACATGTTATCCTTTATAATGCTAAGCTATCTTTCTAAATATATTATATGTGTGGATGCAAGTTGCTTGCGTAGATACATGCGTAATAATGATACAAACTCCATTTTAAAAGTGTGAGATAATGTTTTACTCTTTGCATCCAGCCATCGTCAGAAGTTCCCTTGCCTGATGCAGACGCTCAATTTTTATTCATAAGAAATAGTGTGAAAATAGAATGAACGAAAAGACATTGAACGACTTGATTCGTTGGAGTGTCGTCTAGTGCACGTCATATTGTAGGATTCGAGGTGGCACGTCTGAATGGGTAAAGTGATAAAAACGAAAGGGAAAGAATAAGTAAAAATGAGAAATGGGTTGGTCTGTCATCTAATTATCAATTTTGTTGTTAGTTACTCAGAAATTGTAATAGAGGATGCTGTCATTAACAAAACCGGGCGACACCTCACACATGAATTAATAATAGTAAAAAGCGCAAGAGTTGCCAGAATGGATAGCTCACAATGAAAAAGGGGATGAAATAGCGACAGCACACTTCTAGCTCTTAGTCAGTCAAGTTAGTTACTTTGCACAAGGATGAAACTTCATTATCATCCTAATGCTGCTGTTTTTGTTATTATTATTGCTGGTAATTACGATGATAGCATGTCGTCCAAAAAGGCCCGACAGACAGCACATTTCATGTCACGTAATAGGTTGGTTTGCAACGATTAGATTAGAGAAACAAACGTGAACGTACGTTGTGTTTCAATTCAACTACTACTAACTGACCAATTGAATGCCTAAACTTGCGTAAACTTTATACAATTTCACAGTAGTCTCATTGTCAATATACCATAAGAAACTGCTGTATAACAATACAGTAAGAAAATTCATCATCGTATGCCTAAAATACATCATTATTAATGCTAGTCTTTCAGGCCTGTGATAGGAAATTGAAAAATAATACTGTGCTAAATTATGATCGTAATGATGGCGATGTGATGATAAAGGTATAAATGTCCTCGTATAATTGACAACTATGTGTGTCTATGTGCACATTATTGTGAACAGTATTTACCAAACTTAAAACGAATATAGTGAAATGAGATGACATGTGAGGAAAGGAGGAATGAAATTGTCCAGGAAGGTGTCTGTCACTCTTGACTGGACTCTGCTTCTGTTGAACACGCCATCATCACATTTCAACAGCAAACGTACTTGTTCATCATGAGCCAACATAGCGTAAAAAGTATGCAATGTATACTTCATTTATTCCCTTATTATATTGACTCTTTATAGAAGTTTGCTTGAATATTTAACTTTTTTAAGTGTGATTGACAGTCGACTGAATTTAAAGCGTTCAAATGTTTTAATTATTGCAACTCATTAGAGGTGATTGAATTAGATTATTAGGTTTAAGTATGACGTATATGTAGTGGGAACGCAATACGCACCTCAAATTGTTTGAATTTATGTAATACTTTCAATCACTGTCATCTCAACGGTCAATATATTATGATTGAAGTTTAAAGTATTGACATATAAACATAGGGAAACTTTCATAATGAGAGCTTAAAGTTAATCCCTCAACTCTGCAAATAATAGTCTATACAATTGCAACTTTTATACCGAACAAATATTTTATTAAAAAGTCAGTCAAGTCAAAGTCATCCCAAAACTGGAGATATGTTTATTATAGTTTATGTGAAAGATACTGTTTCTTCTGGTTTCAAGGATTGATATTTAATTAAGCTTGTCATGATCGATAGAAAAGTTAAGTTAATTAATGACAAGAGTAAACCACTAATATAACTTTCATAGCGTTTCAAACTCTCATATTCAGAAATTATGATCAAAGCTTGGTAAAATAAGTTTGACATAACATTAAATATTATTAACTGCCAAAGTCAGTGGAGTTTTATTGCTTTGCTACGAACAAAAGATACCTTCAGATGTCAACAACTGCGACTTGTGCTTAAAATGCGTTGAATTTTTTGTGCAATTGAACAGTTGGGTTATTGTACGAGGGCAATCAAGTGAATTGCCTTATTGAATTGGCATGAATCATTTATAGACAAGCATTTAATGAATAATAAATGACATATTTGACTGCAAAAATAAGTTGTTCAATTTTTGCCTGTTGCAAACCTTGATGATGAAGAACTTGATATCGCGAACAATAATAGACATACATACAATCTTCTGAAACAAGGCCATTATTATACATTTCACTCCAATTATTGAATGATTATATGCCACTATGTATCATGTGCACATCCCATATTGTAAGTAATCCACTAATAATTTCATCCATTTTATTTTATGCAAACCAACTATAATAATAAGTAGAGCATTAACAATAAATGGCTTATTTGCATTGACATCTTGCCATATACTACGTCTTTTTCTTGTTTTCAATATATATTTATAGATATGAAAAATTGTCCATGCAAAAAACCTTTTTATAATAAAAGCAATAAACTTTGTGCAAGTAAAATAAAAAATAGCTCTTAGTTCAATTAGGCAACCAGCAAAAAATGTTTCAGTTCAATTTGTATTGAATTATTAAACAGGAGGGAGGAATCAACTCAAACGAATAATGGTAGATTTTTTAAACAGAGCATTTTTTTCTTGCAGTCGACGAAATTGAACAAGTGATTATAAAATTGTCGAAAGAAATTGGATAGCTTTGGTAAAAGAGACATTAAAACTAGTAAAACAAGGCCGATAATAGCTATGTACGAAATTCGAAAAAATTATACATTATTAGGCAAATTGTAATCCATTGGAGACGACACGACAAACAATCCTGCTGCATCAATAAAAACCGCATCGATACATACATATGAATATTACCTGCACCTTGCATGTATATACATATATACTTTGATACATGTGAACATTTCATGTATCAGCACCTGTGCTCATTGTTATACACGTTAGCAGTGAACGTGCTGCTGCGGTATATATATTATCAATTATTGTAAGTATAGAGTATTGGCCTGTTTTGAATTGCTTCTTTACAGCAAAAAAGTAGGCAGGTTTGATGCAAATAAAATTTTAATCAAAAATTTTCACAGTGGTAGCACCCAAAATCGGATGATATCTAAAGTTACTATTTTTGTCAAGTAGGAAAAGAAAGCAAGGATAAAAAAAATATATTGATAAGTTATGTACGCCTCTTGTATGATCACTGCGATATGGTATTATATTTTAAAATCACCATCCAATAAAATATTTTATGATGTGATATGGGGATTGAATTGTATGCTTATTATATCTATAAGAATAAAAAGACACTATAAGATAGTCCATCATATATGTCACGACACGACATACATTTATGTCATTTAGGGACAAATGCGCCATGTATTATCGATTTGCTTCAAGTACATGTCACCACTTGTCACAGAAAAATGAAATATACAAAAAATTGAAATATACAATGCATTGTACACACAACGACAGTAGACCAATTTAGATTTAGATGTTTTCATTATTTGCACAAAGTAGTGAAGCAGCTACAAGGTAGTCAATTTTTTCCCATTTTGCCTTGCCAAATACAGATACATTACACACGCTTAGAGCTCTTTCTTTAAAGTCGATAGTGAAATAAAAAATTTGTACATTGTAGTAGATAACATGTCAGAAGAAAAAAGCACCAAAAATAGGAGCATAAAATGCGTTTTTCGGTTAAAAATGTCCTCACTCTAGTTATTATTGCCTTTTTTATGTCTATTTTAATTCTATTCATTATATAAAAGAGTTAAGGTACTGATTATTTCAAACTATTTGCCTTGGTAAAAAAAACATGTACGGGCTAGAACCAGAAATAGAATTAGGCACAACTTTGTCGCTTTTGATGCGATTTAGAGCAGCCCATTTTAGACTTTCAATAAATAACGCTAATCGTAAGGGAATCGTTCTATCATGACCACTGTAAACCCAACCAATAATAATACTAGAAATATGTCAGTTAAAAAGTAGATTGTTCAATTATTGCACAAAGATTCATACTAAATGTCGCCCTTGACATCACAACGTTGCAAAATTAGTTGAAATAATCAAAAACAAAATTCTTATTTCCAATCATTCAATACATACCCGTTTTTAATAAATACATTGATTTTTTTTTTCGACAACATTTTAAATTTTTGGAACAACCAAACATTTATGTTGGACATCAGCACAAACTAAATATCGGAAAACGGCATAATAGAGTAAAATACATCATGCCTGCGTTGTAAATATATTTTTTAATGTGCTACTTAAGTTATCACTTGTCCTCCCCTTCACAATGATTCTAGTAGCAAGCCCATCATCCTACCTCTGCTGATAACAAAGTTTAATAAAGAACTAACAATGCATAATATTTACCATTGCTAATCATAGCCATACAAGCATAAGACGCAGACGGGGTTACGTATTTACGTACGCCTCTCCACAGTAGTGAGCATGTCACAAACAAGTCACATATTTTCAAGGAGTATATATAATGCACATACCTTCCGCAGTAATGTGTAGAAATTTTCCCAAAATTCTCCATGTTTTCATCCATTAAATTATTTAACATCAACTAAACAGAGTTGTTATTTTTTTAGTTCATTACAAACTAACAGTAACAAAATTTATAGGCATTTTTTTACAAAAGACATCTGAAGACCGCATCCATATCAACTTCAAAAGTAAAATGTCATAAAGTGAAGATAACCGTAATAAATTATATAAAGTGAAAACCATGGCAGAGCATAATATGCACAAATGCATGGGTAATTGAAAAGGTTTTCATTGCTGCTGATGTTAAAAATAGTAAAAACGTAATATTTATATAATATATTTATAAACATACTGCCGATGTTGCGTAGGACTGTCAAGTATCACTTTTCAAATAAATTACACACCTTTCACACATTCACGGTGAGGTGGCGGAGGAGGAGGGTGATTCACGTTGACAATTCAATTGAATAGTCTTATTATTGGGATATATGCAGTTGCAGTACGCACACAGTAACAAAACATACATATAATAGATGTATTCAAAGCCATATCATACTATCAATTATAATCCCTTTTCAACGCTGTGTGTGCTGATTCAATTAGTATATTATGTGTGTACTTTTCTATTTATGCTGACTGCCACTTTGTACTGATGAAAAAAAAACTTCAAAGGATGTTGAATGCATGAACACCTGACCTGAAAAAAGTTTCAATATGAATGTATGATATATATTCATATTATGCCCAGTTCCTCCCCATTGTTTGGTCTTCAGCTTCTGTGAATTTTGACATCTTCATATTTTGATAGGTCTTATACAAAAGTAGATATGCACACATACAAATCCAGATTAGACACATATTATAGTTTTGATATGGTTTATTAAGATGCTTTATGCATTTTACTCGGTAGCAATATTATGATCAGTTGTACTTTTTTGTATTTGTCTGTAATGAAAATGAAAATATTTATGAGAAAGAAGACGGCAATTTTTATATCTTTTCATTGAACAGGAGGAACATGTAAATAAATCCTTTCAATTTTTAAGTGACTGGTTATATTACGTGAAAAAGTTACAGATACACACAAATCAGTATAATATTTATTCGGCTAGAATATATGTATACATACAAAAGCAATATGTTTTATGTTGCACACACGATATAAATAAGTCGTTGTGTTCATTCCTTCCCATGAAATATATTCTAGTTATTATGCATTTGTTATCATTTTTATCAGACAATTTAATTATTTGGTTGCTACTGTTTCACGCAGAAAAAAGCCACCATCGTACCTTTGTATGTTCATAATATTATTTGTATACACATAGCTGTTATGCTCTGTAACCAAGAAAATGAGAAGTAAAAGAAAAATCTACAAAGAGCAAACCGCCAGGCCAGCCACTTTTTCGCTTAATCTATCTTTCGAATTCAGTTGAATGGAGAAGTAGCAGCATTGCATTATCAGCTAATTATCATTACAAGTAAACAGCGGAACTATCATTGTTACATCACCCAACATCGTCCATCACCCAAGAAAAAAAGTACAGAGATGAAAAGAGAGAGAGAGAGAGAGGGTAAGCAAGTAGCAAGAGGGTATTCATTTCTGTGTCTTGCAGTTATACATTATCTATTTTCAAGCGGTTCACTCATTATTATTACCTGCCAATATATAAATATAAACAATCCAATTACGCTAACCATTATGAGTTATTTGTGAGGATGCACATATTTTATTCTTAAATGGCTTGTTTGCTTTACTCATTTGGATGTTATTGAAGGGGTTAAATGCAATGCATGCTACACAGTGCAGCGGTCACTTTACCACCGCAGTACACGAAGAGGGTGATTCATATTCTTAGCACACACACAAAGCGAACTATAGACAGAGGAATCAGCAAATTATTCACATTTTATACATTTGTAAAGCACATATTTCGCATTGTATTCACTCAACTTTACACAAACACGACAGGGAAATAAGGTTACTATGTAATAAGCTTGGCAGCAACTTTTTTAAAGATAATTCAGTTATTGTTTCTAATAGACAAAAGAAAAGCAGATGGTTATCATCATCATGTCGTGGTCGTCAGCAGCACCAGATTAATATGTGTGGATGGAGTTTGAGGATCATCATCAAAATGTGAATATTATATTACATATGCAAACACACACATATTATCAAGTGAATTGCTGGTTATGTGAGGAGCATGAAAGATGTAGCATTGCTCTTTTTCCCATTTCTTCTTCTACAAGATAATTGCAAGTAAGCTGTCTTTTTGCTTCTAAAAGTTGACCTTCCTTTTAATGTTCACTTTCTCAAACACTTTGCGTAATTTGCATAAATGAAAAATCTAACTATTTTGCATGATGCACATGCAATACGAAAAAAAACCAGGTAACGATGGCATTGCAAACTCATTTATTTTCCACCAAACTTATAAATGAGCACTAAACAGAAACATTTTCAAGTGTTTATCTAATAATTGCTAAAAAATACAGGAGTCGTCTCTTAATCATAACGTTATATTTACACACAACAGAGATGAGTGGAGTCACTAACATAAGAGGAACATGTTCGTATGTAACAAAAGTAATTATATCATTATATTTGTTTATTGTATTTTTTCAAAAGGTGAACTTAAAGGTGAATATTGCGTTTTTATGCATGAAAAAATCACCAACTCCGTTTTCTTTGCTTCGCTTCAAAGTATCTTGATATCTGTTTGTATTTAACTTTTGTGTTGAATGAAGAAAGATAACAACAAGAACGGATTTTCCTCATTCAGTTCACTCAACCATTCCATCCTTGTAATTGTATATTTTTTTTGCTAATTTATCAGATCTGTTTTATTACTGCTGAACTACAATAATTATACAGAACTGATAATGATGTTTGTATTTATATGTGATGAAGAACATCGACGGCGGCAATTGTGTTACTTTCAAAGATAAAAAGGTTTACATATTTAGTAACGAGGAAGAATATTGTGGGTTACTACACAGCGATGCAGATGGGCTAAATACTGAAGTTAATCTATTTCATTATCCATTTGTGTAGTATTCATTAAGATTAGTTAAGCTTAATTTTCAACCTATTCTTTGCTTGCTTTTTCTCCTTTGTGAAAACTTTGATGAAGGTGATTTGGTACAGAAAGACCGTTTGTTTTACAAATGGTCACATAATCAATTTGCATCCATCATCATCGTGATCATGATCATTTTTTTGTGAGAACGTCCGCAGTTGAAAGGTAGATGATGATAAAGATGCAGAAGAGGGTGGTAGGTTTGGTCTGTCGGAAACAAAGATAGGTAATATATCCAACCTCCATATTATCATGCAACATTACAAAACATGACCACCGTCATCACCACCTACGTGTTTAGTCATTAACGCCAAAATCATCAGCTAAATATTTTGGGTTGAACCCTAATTTATTATTCCTGTTGTTCAGAGAGTGTCTGAAAGCAATGGATGTAGATTATACTGCACAATGCATTGGTGTTGTCAGTTCCCCTGCCTGTTGTAAATGTTTGGCTGATCATTTCCTCGATGATTCGTTTTGACCATATAAGCCCTGCTACAAATTGCAAACGTACACCGCATTAATGACGGTGGTGTTGATAGAATGAATGGATTCTCAAGGAGACATGCATGCAATGGTTTAAAAGGCAATGCTAGGTCTAGTGGAAAGAAATAATTTTTTAGTACTTTCAACTTTTGAAGTTCTTAAGCAATTACAATTAAATACTGCTTTCAAAATTTACCGGACGAAAAAGACTGGTCGGTTTTCTGATTATTGGTTGTATTGTGTACGAGTAGAAAATCATAAAATGATATTTCTATAAAGTGTTTATTTGCCCTTTTCAAAAGACAATAGAGAGATGATCAACAATCGAAATGTATTGAAAGATAACATACACTGCTCGTTTAATACAACAAGTGGTAATTGTTGTTTATTGAGATCCTACTCATTTTTATCTAATCACTTGTATTTCAACAACTGGGCCACACATTACCTATTTTTATATTTTATAATGCATACGTAAAAACAATCGCAATTCATTTTCGACATCATCAGCAACGAAAAAAATTAATAAAGATTTGTTTTCGAAAATAAAAGGAATTTTCTTTTGTAATCGATTTCTCAGTCAGTTAGTTTAATGCAGGCAGAGGAGGTTGTCTGAGTGTTTTGTAAGGGGGAAGGGAACCGAAATGAAAGAGGCTAACATATTACATGCATACAGGCAGAGATGGGAAGAACGGGATGAACAATGATGTGTTTTTTTAATCAGCCTCCAGTGGAGGCAGTCAACAGGTTGTAAGAAATCGTTCTTCTTTTTCTCCTTACTTTAATGTCAGTCTGACTGGACTCTGGTTCGGTCGGTGGTAGTGAGACCGTAATCATCTTTATCATCATTGTATTTAGAAACAATACGGAGCTAATTTTTATACGATTGGTCAAAGAAGTTTTACCCGATTTGATGGTATAACAACCCACATCAAAAAGAGCCGAAAAGGTTAAAATGAAACGTTAAATACATGCTTACAGATGGGTTTTATCCTCAAGGAGTCAATTACTTTGACGGAGGCTGCAAGAAACTAATCAAGATGAAAGTTTATGCTTTATAATGCCCACAAGTAGAACTATATACTCATACTATACTTATAATTCTACAGAGAGTAGATTCATTATTGATCGTATGATGCAATGTTTTTTCTATAATAAAGCATCATTTATACATTATCTGCATACCTGAATGAATATAGGTACAAGTATTTTTTTTTATATAAAATGATAAAACTGCAGTAGTTCTTCAACAACGAAAGATTAGTGTTATGTTCAAAAAGGAAAATCTCTAAATAAGTGTGGGTTTATTTATCATATTGGGATTATTCTGGGGGTAAGTACCAGATTCACAATTCACATACTTAGTATGTGTTTACATATGCTTTTTTCAGATGCTGTATCAATATCATCGAAACAACATGCTCTTATGGTAACTGTTTCGACTGTCATGATCTATACTTTGCCTTTTGAAAACACATGTTCATTTGACTCCAAACACGTTCTGTCTGATTGAAACACTACCAGACCAAACCCAGGCGAGTTTGCTGCATAGAGCTGCTGCTATTCTTTTATCTTGGTAAAAACATAAATTTGTTTTCCTTTTTGTCTGTGTGAGTGCCACCACCACTACACCATCATGACATAACATAACATCACAGCAGCAGGTCGTTGTTGTGTATGATGTTCAGGCTTCTGGCTGAACATGTAAATAGGTTGTAGAAACGGAACCGATGAACACAATAACATCCTTTTCGTTGACGTCTTTTTTCATTTTGGAAGCGTTTCAATTTCAATAATCCCCTTTTAAGGATTTTCGGAGATTTTTACTTGTAACAAATGCATATAGATATGTATAATGTATAGAAGATGCACCCTTGTCATCATGCATCACTGTTTTCTTGAGTATATAAATAAACCAGTCAACAACTTATTTACTATTGTATCCAAGTCGCCTACCATGCATAAACAAAAGACCAAGTTAAAACATAATGGCTTGTTTAGCTATTAGCATAATTTCTTAGTACACCATGGTACAGGCTCGCTCACAGCACAAAGAGCCGCAACAAATTGATGATGCTAAAAAGATAAAATTGCAACCTGAAATAATGCGTTTCTAATTAGAAATAAATCGCACACATATTGCACATAACCTATCTGCCACCTTCGTAAGTGCTACGATATAATTGATTTAACAATTGTGAAAATCAATTTGTGAGAGACTACCACTCGAGCAGTAATTTTGAAAAAGGAATAATGCTAAAAATTGCAGTGTTGAAATGGCTTTTGATGTTCGATTTAAGAAAATGTTCAGCGACAAACGTTTATACATTCGTTACTCGTTCGCGAGCAAGATACATTCGCTAACTAAAAGGTATAAAAAGGACGTGAGCGTATTTTTAAAGAAGGAAAAACTTCAAATATACTACAGTCTTACTTTTACTTAGCTGTTTGATGTTAAAGTAATGTATGCGAATCACATAAATTCACCCATCTCCGAAACGTACGTATTTTATTCTTGATTGAAATCCATTTCAGTATGCTGGTTTCATTGTAGTGAACCATCTAACCACTTTCTTTATGTTAAGCATAATTTACGAGAAGTCAATTTAAAGGTGTAACATTAAAGCCTTGTGATTTATTTATGAGACATCAAGTCCCACAACTCAAGTAACTAGAAGGAAGCAATAAAGTTCCTTGGTTTTTACATAAATATATTTATCTGTCTTTTTACATGTAAACATTTTTTCATTTAACGACAACATTATTAAACGAACGTTGATGTGTAGTACAACAGTAAACAAAGCAATCGTGAAAACATACAGTACGTTTAGGTGCAACAAACCAACCACTGCACAAGACACTCTCACAAAATAAATTGAGACAGACTGACAGAGAAAATTGAGAAATATTCTTTATCATTTCCGATATCCACTGAAAAAGACATATATTGCCTACAATCTACATGATCGAACCAACAAATCTCAGAAACAACCAATATCGTTCATCGCATCGGCTTAACCAAAATGTCCGATTCCACAGCTTGTTGTTGAGTCCATTAGTGATCAATACATATATCATTATTACTAGTTGAAGTGTCGTCGTCAATAATATTTGTCACACTGATTGTGGTGCTTTTATCGAAACATGCACTGCTTTGAGACGAATAGTATTACAAAAAGAGTATAAAAAGACTTTCTGGTTGAGAATTGTTAGAATTCCCTCCTTCCCACTACGGGGTACAAATAAATCTGTCAACTATACAATCATGATGACATGGGGATATTCTACTTAAAATTGATTTGAAAGACGTGATAAAACATCTCCTTGTCTTTCATCATTTCACTTGATCCAAAAGTTTTCCAACTAATTTATTACGAAACAACGATTACTAGAGAGATATCCTATATCTTCACATGATGTATCAATGGAGAAATTTGGGAAGAAAAAAAGAGAAGTGAATAGTTTTCGGGTTGAGTTTAAGTGAGCACGTTATTTCATAAACTTCAAAAGATGTATGTACATTAGATATTGAGTAGAAACATTAAATCCACAGCAACACGGTTAGGTATTCCTTCCTAAATAAATATTTGCTTCGCTCATAAAATATATTTTCATTTGACTTTTCTCTTGCTGTGAAATCCTCTTGGGACAATCTTTCATTCATGAAAACTGAGAAAAAAATATATGCGAACATCACATATACCTACTTTAATGTATCCAGCAACGTAGCTACGCAACAATAACTAGGACTAAGGAAAATATGGCTATTGATAGCTCTCTCTCCCTCTCTCATTGACATACAAGTAAGAAAAGGAAGTGGAAATGGAGAAAAGAGAAAAAGGATAAACCTCAACTTTTTGCTTCTTGACAAAATAAATGTTCATTTTGTTCTCTTCATTGTAACGAAAAGGAGAAGTACAATTGATTCATTTATTTTTCTACGTTCGTTTTTTTAGTGGAAGAAGCATGTGTTATGTTGATATTTCCTTAAAACAATCAAGTTGAATATGTTTATTTTACTTGTATTGCATCATTTACTTTTCAACTAACGCTTTTTGTGACACTGCCAATTGAAGAAAACAGCGGAATCAAGAATTAAAAAAGAACTTAAAAAACGTTGTCCTTGCTTCCTACTTTTGCAACATAAAAGTATAAAAAAAGACGTCCATGCACATTGTACAAAGTATGTGCACGTTTTTTTTCAATTTATTGGTAAAAATAGTAACTTCCTTTATTAGCCATCATCATGCTTCCTTTCCATTTCGACTCCCCATTCTTTGCGCATGTTCCTTTCACATGTAAACCTTTCATGTTTAGTCCCAATTTGGGGAAGAGAGAAAAACTGACAATTGTGTACAAAAACGAAGGAAAAAATCCGAATATAACTATTATTACAAATTTTTACCTAGTATTTCACATTAAATGTATGATATATATATGTATATACATATTAGACATATTCAAACATTGACGGTTTTTTGGGTTTGGAATACACAAAAAAAATCACCTCTGTCATTATCCTCGACACTTTCACTCTTCTCACTCTATCACACGATCATGGTGGTGGTTAAACTAAAATAAGAGAGCCAAACGAAACGACTTATGTAGTTAAGGTTTATTACCTGTCGTACTATTCACTACTACTCTTTTCCTAGTCATGGTTGCATGCTGTAAACTTTTTCCAGCTAAGTACAGCTTTGCATTCAAGTATTGAGGAGTAAGCCAGTTGCCATAGATTTTTTCCCTTGTAATAATAATCACATAAGAAAAATTTGTTTCGCAGGAAGTTAAGCATGGTACAATTTTCATGGTGCAGTAGAACCCAGCCGAAGAAATGAGTGCTACTTAAATTTGGAGATGTCATACACTTGTTAAAAGTGAACAACTGAGCAAGTCAGCCAGTTTATGACCAATGGTTGATGACATTTTTATTCACTTTCTTGTCCAAAACGAGAAAATCGAGAACACTTTATTTCTCAAAAAGTTTCTCACTATTATCACTGAAAACTTGAGATTAGTAAAACACAGCATTCCTAACATACACCAAGCTATAAGCCATAAGTTCTTGACAAAACAAATCATCGTCGTCATGCATGGTTTGGTTATTTATTTGCCCTTACCTTGTAAATAAACATGACATTTCTTCTTTTTTACTATAAAATATATAAGTAGCAAAATTACTCATTGAAAAGCAACTGCAAAAGTTTAAAGCAGTAAAGTTCGGTTTATGGCGGGACACAACCAACTAGAAATATATAGACAGACACATTACGTACACATATATTATGCGATTATGTGACCTGGTTTGTGAAATGCCATAATACTTTTAAAAAGTGTGTGTGTGTGAGAGGCTGTCTGCAATTATTCATCTACACAAATTACATTCTTTTTACTGCTTCATCAAATTTTCATGCGTTTCTTTTGACAATTTGCTTTCGCTTGCTATCTCATGGAAACATTTGTCTATTTCAATATATCGTGCAAAACTCCAAACAGAAAAAAAATCACTACCGCAAAAGTAATTAAACAGAATCCTATATTTTATATGAATGTAAATATGTACAGTGTATGCGTCTGAAATGCCAACTGTACACACAAAAGTATTCATAAACTCGGAACCTTTTTTCCTCAACAAACTCAGAAGAAAGGCGTAGCAAAATCAATGTTTTTGTATGATGTTACTGAATAAACATTTGAAAATGTGTTTAGTTCTGATGATGATGATTACTGCGACTTTATATATATATTTACTACATATAATGTATACATATTTATTTATTCCTGAATGTGCACAAAAAAAACCTTTCGTGCAAGCCACTCAGCCTTGAGACATAAATCCGCTTCTCTTCTCATTAACAAACTTAACTCCTCTAAACTGCTGCTAAGTAAGTATAAAAAGAACCTTTTAATGGTTAAATAGATTTGCTACCTTTTCCTCATTTCCTTCACTGTCAATGTGTTTTTACT
>JAQFZG010002314.1:0-17094 GCA_034695465.1 Entomobrya nicoleti
GGAAAGCTAGGTTCTGAACCAAGGCATATAACGTGATTTCAGTTTGGCATTTAGGCTTGTCAGACTGTCAGCGTCATGTAGCTCTTTATATTGAAAATGATATATATCGTTTGCGTAGAAAAAAATGCGTAGCATGAGTTGAGTTGAGCATAAAATGAGTTGATAGAATATTAATTTGATATTATTGGAGTTATTTAGTAATGAATTTGGGACTGTTAGTACTTACAAACTACAAATTGTGCACTAGCTTATCATTTATTTTACCAACCCAAATGAAAAGCCAAATTAAAAAACAGCTTACACATAAAAGACAAGTAGCCCAACAGCAGCAAATTCTACTGAGCTTATGAAGGGTAAAAACATGGGAAATTAATGAATTTATTAGTGAATTTAGTAGCGCGTTTTGGTTACTAATATAAATTATTTTTTTACTGTTTCGAATCTTATACCCAAATGTATTTTTTCATATTGGATTCTAAAATAGTAATACAATGTTCACCGTGCAGTCTACAATATTATCAAAATAATTCCTGCTTGTTTCTTTGTCAAATTTCGTCATTCCGTAATACGGTGACACCGGTTGCTGTGCTTTAACAAGCCTGACCCAATACTTCAGGGAGTCAGATTGACGATGCGTGTTGACCTTCCAACTATGTATTAGTTCTCTGCTGAATTCATCTACCAGACAAAGCCACTGTAGTCCTAGTATCACGACGGAACATGCAGCCACGTCACAAAAGATACAAATCGCATATATTTCTGAACCGAATAGCTCCCAGCCAGAAATTATTATCCAGTTTGCCAAAACAATGATCACAAAAGTACAACCCAATAGTATTGCATTAAATATTTTACAAGTGTAAATAACCATTTGGTTAATACAGTGCAATTGGTTGTACAATAAAATTGTATATCTGGTTAGTTGTCTGTCACGCAACAGCTTTAGAACATCAATGAAAGATTTAAGTATTGTTAAAAATGACATGTCTGTCGTCACGAATACTCTAGTACATTCAGTGGCCATTTGTTGCATTGCAATATATCTCATTAAGGCCAAAGTATACATATGTATTTTATTTGTTAACAGCGTTGGATAATATATTCTGCATAGTTGGTATACAGGATCTATATTTGTTAAAATACACATTGGGGCCCAGAAATATCCAACAAATAACATGCTCCACGTGATAAAATTCAAAATCAGACCAAGGGAGTCGATCGACGTTCCAGTAAAAAGTCCACGAATTTCTAAAATATAAATTTATTTTCAAAACAAATCTGGTGTTCTTAGAATATGAATAAACAAATAATTACCTCGAAATAATAGCTGGGTATATGAAGGTTTACCGTCAGACAGCGGAATATTAGGTAAGTATAAACGACGAAGGTCACTGTCGAACCTAGCCAATGTGTTGTAGAAATGAGCGAAACTTTCCGGATAACAACAGAAACAAGCTGTCAAAAATAAGGCCCAGTTAGCAAGTACCATTGTAAAAATATATGCCATTTTTAGTTCTACACCTATCCGCTCAAATGATGTACATAATATGCATAAAAACGTAAGCAATTCAATTAATCCAGCGAATACGCTCAGAGGAATTATTTGAGAATTGCTTTTGTTGACGGTAAGTGTCATTGTTTGTGGATTCATGTAAATGGGAAGGCGATATCGTAAAGTGAATTCGTAGCACGTATTACAAAGCTGCCAACTTTTGGAAACGAGTGGAGAAGCCATAGCTGAGTATTTAAAGAAATATTTCAGACAAAAACTCTGGTGCGGGTATGGTATACAGTAGTAGCTTTTACTTTAATCCCAGGAATTTAAATAAGAAGAAACTATTGAAGATAATTTGTTGCTTTTTAATACCTTTTAAAATGTACCTTGTTGTATTGAACTTTTTTAATTGTGTAAACGCCGAAATTCAGTTTGACTTTTATATGAAACAGTACATTTTTTGCAATAGCCTGCCGAGTGTATAGGTATTTAGAGCCAAAGTAATATGCAAATGCTCAAAGTACTAAATATATGTTAAAAACATTATAACGTGATCAAATATCTACTATTCTTAAGGAATCGAGGAAAGTGCAACGAGAAATCAAGGAGTCATGTGTGATCAAAAACGCTTATCTAGAAAGGATCCCACTAATGAACATTAAAGAAGAACGTGGCCGTGACTACTTGCACAATTTTTGGAACTCGCTCTTAGCATTATTTTACAAAGTTGAACTATAATTTTCATAAACCACCGATTAAATCTTTTACTTATTTCGTTGTTATTATAAACAATATCCCTGTAGAGGATTCATGTAAATGAATCGAAACGTTGGATTTTAAATGAATAAATATTTAAACCAAACACTCGTCGTACCCAAAATCATTATTTTAAATATTGTTAATTAGTTGAAAAGAAAATTTGGTATGAAATTTCTTTTAAAAGTATCGTAGTACACAATCTAGTATTTGTTATACTTTAAACAGAAAATAAGTCACACAGATATCATTGACACTTTTTATTATATTTTAACAATAAATACAATTCAACGTCTACTTTAACAAGGTTTTTCTCGACTTGTCAAAATTAAAAATCACGTTTACTAGTTTTCGGCTTTGTGATTGAAACAATGGTAAACACTTCTTATGAAATTATGGAATGAAACATTACTAAAATCCTGATGTGACACATCAACTTTAAGCAATGTATTTCAAAAATAACAGCACTTTCACAAGCAAAGAGGAATTATGTTTCAAACATTTCATTTAAATATACTAGTTTACTTAAAATGGGTAAGCTGAAATTTACACGGGTAATTTACGGATTTCTAGAAAGTGCTCCGAAAAACTTCACTAACAAAAACACCGTATGGAAAATTTGACTAGGAAAGTTAATGAATGTAATGGGTTTAGTGCCAACTTTGGCAGCATTAAGGGGCCGTGTTCTGTTGAAAAATTATTAAGCTGTTTTTCCTTGATAATTTAGATGCTCACTAGAAAACATAAGCTTCTACGTTTACTGCTAAATTAGTATTGAGACCATTTCTGTGAAAAGTGTTCAGCCTGACTAAATTTGAAATGTCATTTGAAAATGTGGTGAACATTTTGAATTTATATATGTAAAATCCTATATGATTTTTTATAGCAAAAGAGCTGTTTCAATATTTAATCATGTTCTTGACATGAGTTTAGTTACAAAACCAGTCTCAGAAATAAAGTTATATATACGAGGCCATAATGTTATATTTTTAACAAAATTAAGTCCAACAAAGTTCCGGAAAAAATCAAATATAGTTTATTTTAAACGTTCTACAATAGTCTTAGAGTATGTAAGAAATATGTACTAGATATTTCACGTGTTTTATAACAGTTAAATATGTAAGAAAAACATCTTGTATAAGTTACCCAAACCTTAACTTTATACTTCAAAGTTCGAACACCGTAAAATGCAATATGATTTCTTTATAGCAAATAATAATCTATTTAAATATTTTGTCATGTTCTTGACATGAGTTTAGTTGCAAAACCAGTCTCAGAAATTAAGTTATATATACAAGGCCATAATATTATGTTTAAAAAAATAAGTTACACAATGTTCCGGAAAAAATCAACTATAATTTATTTTAAACGTTGCACTATGGAGTATATAAGATATATGTAATAGATATTGATTGTGTTTTTTAACAGTTAAAAATGACTCATACATATGAGTTAGAATAAAAACATCTTGTATAAGTAATCCAATTTTAACTTATATTTCCAACAACGCAAATAACTTAAATATTGTTTCATTTTTCAACATTTTCTTGTTAAATGCAAAAATACATGTTTTATCCTAAAGTGACCTATGCACTACAAGTATTTTTTAGCGTTTTTTTAGAAAGGTCGTCGCAGCAAGGTTCATTGTATTGATCTATTTTGATACAATGGTTAAACGACAAATAATATTTTATTCTTTTAACAAACAACATATCAACAAAAAAGAATGTGTCCAATTTAGCAGACATGATGACACATACAAAATTTAGCAAAATAAGCACGTATTAAAACACATATTCTGGAAGACACGTATACACAAAGTAAACATATGGCTTTTATATACTGTTTGAATTAAAGATTTACAGCAAACCGCATCTTTAAAAACACTTTTCTTTAAATAAATCAAAACTACAACAAAACACAGTATTAGAAAATTCAATGATATATTTATTTGCATACGCACTGATTTATGTATGACTGAGTTTTAAAATGGGTTTTTCAATAATAATACCATACTCGTTGAACTGTTAAAAAATAAAAATGCATTTACAAGTTTTCATAAATTTTTACTTGCACAAATGTACTAGTAATTTTTTTTCATCTCAACAAAATATTAGACAACTCTTTAGTCATACTTACAAAAAAACACCTGTTCCAGATATAACTGGGTAGTATAGTATCGCTCATCAATTTTTTTATAATGTATCTACGAAAGTATTTACTTATTTAAAAATTACGTCTGGAAAGAAAAAGAATAACTCATCTCAAATTGAACTAGTTTCCAGTTGTACGTAATACGTACCATGAATACTAAAATCACACGATATGATATGAACATAAATCAGTAGGTAACACTGTAAAATTTATCGGGAACCTCGTCGTATGCCACCTTCTTTTTTACTTCATCACGTTGAAGGGAGTACTCAGCATGTGAACTTTCAGTTCTTACAATCAAGGTTTTTAGACGAGGAAGGAAGCTTGAAATGTTGGACGCTTGCATATTATCTTCATGGCCGAGAAACTTGATTGTTTCCATTTCCCGAAAATGATTTTCCCGATCCCAATTTTCCCGAAACTCTAAACAGTCGTTTTGATAACTCTGGCCACGAATAAGCTTAATACCACCCAAAGTTTTATTTAACAGCAGCAAGAAGTCCAAGCTAAAAACTGTAGCTTGCCAAAGTGTTATAAGTTTAATATTCGGAAATTTTAGCCTGTACGACAGGCTATCCTGCCATGCAAATTTTCTTTCAGCGTTAGTAGTTGGATTAGGAAGCTTCAAGTAGAGTTCTGTACATGCACTAGAATCTATTTTGTTTTCCAGTGCGGTAAGCACACGGAACCACGAAACAAATGGAACTTCAAAATCTTCATCGATACCTCTATCCTCATAATTCTCATAGTCGTGGTACATAAAATTAATTGTACTCAGTTTCATATGAATGTTAGCTCTTTCAAATATTTCAAAATCTTCTTTCGAACAAATGTCCAAACTTAGCTTAGACAAGTTTGGTAGACCTGAAGAAAACACTGCACTGTTTTCCACCAAACCTTGAGAGTTAACATTTAGTTGGGTAATTTGTTGGTGTTGATCAATAAGATGATCGAAAAAAGGAGCCGGAAGGCCGTCAGCTAAAAGATACCTCAAACTGGATAGTTTTGGGAAAGGGTTTATGGAAATTTCATCCTCCAAGTTTTGAAGCTGGGCTGATAAATCCAATTCAAAAGCCTCCTGGTCATCAAAATGAATACCAAGGACCCTCAAATTTGGCATGAGCTCAACGAGTTCCTTTAACTTCTGGTATGGCTGAACAAACTCCTGAAATTGTCGAAAAAATTTAGTGTGAAATCCAAAATACCACACTTCCACTCCCCACTTTTTAAGTACTTTCATCATTGCAGAAAAATGGGCTTCAATGTTCTCCCCTTTAATTTCAGTGCCCAGAATGTCCATGTACACAGATCGGCCAAGAATGGGACATTTTTTAGACTTTCCATCAATCAAATCAAGATGTGTGGCCTTGAAATGGTTTATAAACTTTTCTACGTTACGCTCGTCAAACTCGTGGGCGAAATCGAGAATTTGGTTTTTCGATTTTTCGAATTCCCCTCCCATGGAATAGTGTCCTACATTTTGATCCTGGTGAATTTCTTCAATGGCCATATTCCACGATTTGCATACACGACGACAATTTATTAAATCGGTCTTTGGGAAAACATAAATCTCCTCTTTTGTTGTCGAACAGGTAAAACCAAGATTTACTTCTGTGAAACATTTAACTGGGTCGTAATAGAGATTCGCTAAAATTCCAAAAACTTGCGGAAGCACAACTTTATCATATCTTTCTCTTGCAAGTATGGTTCCAAAGTATGAAGAGGAATTGGTACAACTTTCAATATCATCCATCCCGTCAATCTTCTTAAGAACTTCTTTCCATACCTATTAATTACAAGAAAAGATTTAATGAGCTTAGTTTTTTATGAACATCATCGAATGCGTTTATTAAAAAAATCCTATTAAGCTATTAATTTTTAGTACCAGTTCCGGAAAGAATTTTTTTGTATTAGTTAAGTAATTTCTCTCTTTTTCTAGTTTATCATTTTCCAATGAATCATCAGACATGAGGGTGTCCCCCCAGTTCTGACATTGGGTTTCATCTGCTTCGACTCTTTGTCTTTTTGTTTTGTTACTCAGCAATTCGATTTTCGGACTCTCCATAATTTTATACGTAATTCGAATAAGTTAGTCAGTTATAAAATTGTAAACAACTAGTAACTTGTTCACTATTGTTGATAAACCAGAATTACGAACTTATTTCGAAGTTTTCGAACTCAAACCACCTCTCACCAGTTTATTCATAAAAAAATATACACTTCACTTTAGTTAAACTTTCCAGTTAACTTTTATGAAAATGACCCAAGACGACTCCACCGGAAATTTAAGTTTTAGCCTTTTTAAGTTGCACTTTTAGAATTCACAAAAAAACAAATCAAGAGTACTTTTAGGATAAATAACAATTAAAGTCCAGCGATTAATTGCAATTCGGTATTTTTACCATAATTGTTGGTTAAATGAAGAAAAATATGATGCTGTCGATCCAATCTTTCAAACTTTACTGAACCAAGTCGACCTGATATGATTTGTGAAATAGGTTAGGTCCTTTTTGGAGAATCCGAGAATTGTTTATGCATACCTGTTCATGTTCGGATAGCATTACCCTTCCCAGGGAGCTTACTCTGTTTATCGTAATAATTCTATACTTCTGAAGCATCACATAAACATATAAAACCCGATATGTCCCCTTTCTCAAGAAAATAGACGTCAACATTACTGGTTAGTTCACTGCGTTGGCTTCTTTTCTTTTGAGTATTGGTTTTGTTCAATGTTCCTAGAAAACTTACATTTTTATTCAGCACTTCGGATCATTGTGTAGTATTTACTGTACTTGTATTGAGTTATTCCTTTACATATTTGAGTGTCTGAGCCAAAACGTGGGAATAAATTCCCATATTACGTGTAATCTGAGCTATCAATCATTTTCTACTAGTAAAAGGAATGAATGAATGGGTAGCTTTTGAACATTGGCTGTCGGCAATAATCTGAATGGAAAAAGGAAGTCTGCAGATGTTCACATTTTTTTATGATAAAACCTGAGCCCTTTTGTCAAATGCATGGAAGGGTCATCATATAATAATACAAAAGGTTCCTTCTTTTGAATTGCTCTGGGGATGTATATAATTGTTATATTCTCCAACCTGATTTACCTTTTCATAAAGAAAACTCAAATGAACGAAAGCCATAAGCATCGAGATTTTCTTTGTATTATATAGCATGCTGTACAGCACTGCATGCATAAAATTGCATGGTATGAAGACCAGCTTACCTTTGAGTGAATTGTTTTGTTAAAGTTGTTGTGTTAGATGTCATATTTCTGAATGGGGTTCGTATTCAGTAGGAGACCTTTCGTGTACTATTAGGTGTACCTTGAAGCTCTTGTCAATTTTATTTTACAAGAAACGTAAATTCTCGTGTATGTAGATGGACATGTTTTTGGCATTTTTTCATTTCACAGAATAATATATTATAACCCCAAAAATGCCTTTTTTTGAAGTGTTAAGATTTGTAATATTAAAGAACAAATAAATAATTACCGATGATTTTTAGTAGTTTTTAATTGAATCTGGAGGTAATATACGTTTGTTGAATTTCAAGTAAGAGCAAAAGTTCTAACGTTAACGTTTTCGAGAAACTTTGAAATAGTCAATATGTATGCATCAACCAAAGTGTAAGGACATATTACTAGGATGCATCACTCGATTTGGAAGATTTCCAAATGAAAGTGAAAGTCTGAAAATGGTATGTGTGGCCACTCATTACGCATGAATGTATTTATTTTATCTTATTTTTGGCTTGATGAGTGCAAGTAGCAGAGTATCACACCGGTAACCGGTAACCTGTCTGTATTTGTATGCTGCTAATGAAGTGCATGTGTGTTGAATGGATAAATGTTTTTGCGCAGACGTAGAGTTCCTTAAGATTTCATACAGACATACACAGTGTATGATACACATAAGTCTTTTATCCATTTTGATGTTCAGAACCCAACTGTTCTTTCGGTAATGGTTTGAGTGAATGAGCATAAAAGGGTTTGTCTAGACTGCTCTGCTTTTAAAATACAATTCAATGACGACAGTTCCAATAAGTAAGACAAGGATCATTTTTCGGGGTGACTATGTCTGGACTCTAGACATTACCCAGTATGTGGAAAGTTTTGATTTAGGTGCACTAGGTTCGAAAGTACACAACATGTCAAAACGTATTCTGTACATGCAAATAAAATTATTAAAGGTAAATAAAGTTCATTCTAATTCCTCTACCAAAATGGGACACTGAAGATAATGCTTGTGTGGTAGCGTTAGAAAATACAACATCAGATGAACAAAATTTATTTATATATGCATGCTTATCGATATTGTGTATAAATTATTTACCTGATTACATTTACTTATTAGTTTAAATAAAGTATCATACAAAAAATTATCGAATTCCGCATTGTTTGTGCAATTTTTCACATGGATGACGATATTAATAATATAGTTATTTCGAATTTGTTATAAAATTAAACTACTTTGATGAGCCCATTAAAACTATTATTTTTTATACATAATCATATGAGCTATTTATATATTTAACTTTTCGATAATTTCAGAATATTAGTGCAAGCAATATTACGCATTAGAGTAATTACACGCTCATCTATTCAAGGTAAAAAGTATTAACTGTATTAACATATTTTCTGTGCAAGTGTAAATGTTCGATATAATAAAAGAGAACGAAAGTTTCCTTCTCAATAGTTCAATAATATAATAAACATCAGAATTCATGTAAAATATTATAAAAATACTATATAAAAAATTGTAAAAATGTAATATTGTGACTGAATTTTCTATTTTCGTTTTTATTTTGCTCGTGAAAAAGATAACGGCTAGTTATAGAAAATTTGAGCTTTAAAATAATAAATCAATTCCTTATAACCAAAAAATGACTACTCAAATATTAGTTAATTAAATTACTTCAATAAGACATTAAAATAAACATATCTATGTTTAGCAAATAAAAAGATTTACTTTTAATTTGTTTTATGCCAGCAGTTTCCTTAATGGATTATTTAAAATAGTCTAATCTAATTAATTGAAATCTACCAAGTGGGAAAAAGTTAGAAATAACTTAATTTAGCACCTGTGCATTATTTGCAGACAAAGCTATTATTCTTATCACCAACACTATTAAATATTTAAACAAGGAAAAAGATATTACGTCTTTATTTTTTGACACATGATCCAGTAGGATATGAAATGGACACATTTCAACATTAGTGAACTCGATCATCAAACTAATGGAAAAACCGCAAAAAATTAAGCAGGCTTTATTTTATCCATCATCTCATATACCGCTGTTATATAATATCAGCCACTTGGGAACCACATTAAATCCGTTTAAACATAGTAGCAAAAACAAAGACAAGCATTTTTAAAGCTGCAAGCTCTTTATACCAATAACAGTGAATTCAATATATCAAATTTTATTTTTATTTTTGCCAATACTTTCTAAATAATGATCTCAATATTGAGGCTGGGTCATCAAAAATAGCAAAGACGACATATACATTTACACGAAAAAGACTTTACGCCAGACTACAGACGTAACGGATTATTCGATGGTGACAAGAATCGAAGGCATTAGTTTTGTGTAGAAGCAATACAATGTGTGAAATATTGAAATGTGACACTACAGCAGCTCAAATGTGAGGTAAGAGTATAAGCTTGAACCACTTTATTTCCACTGCTACTTGTTTAAGCTTTAGCTTACTGTTTTTCAATCATGGACCCTCAAGCTTTGACCCTTTTTATTGTTAAATATACCAATTTACAGGCGCCTTTGAATCTCCTAACCGATGAAATGCATTGATTCATGCAATAAATTATAGAAAACCACTTCACTTTGTTTTTACAAAGGTGGGTATCACTGTAAATGTAAACCAACTGCACACACGAGTTGTAATTAATTTCTTTCTCATGCAGACATGGGGTTTTGGTATTATAGAATGTAGGGTTGTTACTTTATAGCCTATGGCTGCATGCTTTTTCACTTTATCGATTCATTTACTTCATTGCTGTGGTGAAGTCAACACGCTCGTTTTGACTACTGAAAGTTTAAAAGATACACGCTTGGTTTTTAAACTCAAAAGTTTTAATATTTTAAGTTAAAAAGATTAATGTTAAAAATATAATTGTCCGCTAAGTATCAAAGTCAATTTTATTTAGTTTGCCATTAGCCGAGAGTTTTGCAGTTTGTTTTGTTTTTGTGTTGCATGAAAATTTATCTTGGATATAAAAAATGAGCGACGCACAGCCGCACGATTGGTCTGAAGATGCAAGAAATAAAAATCAGGAAGACTTGGATGAAGTCGTTTTGCTTCGACTGTTCCCTGAAGAGGTAAATCCGTTACGATATATTTGGCTATTGGTTTAGTAAAATTGTAATAGAGCCACATTAACAGTGTTTTTAATTTATGTGTTCTGAATTAGACTTGGAAACCAATACTTAAAAGGATGAAGGACCTAAAGAGCCTGGAAAATTTATCCAATTCATCACCTTTTTTCCACGAAAGGTTGCTGTCCAGACGAGTAATGTTTATTTTCCCGGGGGTGTTTGAAATTTTTATGCAAAAAAATGAAGAAGACGATGAACTTTTTTGCGTAGATGACAATGATTCGGAAGAAGATGTCGAGGAGAATAGTAAGGTGGAAGACGCAGTGGATGAAAATTACGAGGAAAACCAGGCTCTGGAGGAAAATGGTGTGGAAGACGATGTGAATGAAAATTACGAGGAAATCAACGCCGTGGAGGAAAATGGTGTGGAACAAAATAACGAAGAAGACCATGAGGACGAAAATATTGAAGAAGAAAATGATCGTGATGATGACGAGGAAGAAATTGATAGTGATAATGATGCAGAAGATGATGTGGAAAAGGCTACGGAAATGAATGAAGTCTGGAATTTTCCATGGTAAATGAATAAACCAACTAACCTAATCCCAATTATGAATCAAAGTAATCATTAAAAATTGACTTGAATTTAAATTAAATTTATTTTCAGGAGCTTACGTTTGGTTTGTTTGGACTGGAACAAAATCATTGACTCTTATTTCCAAGACCTCAAAATAAATCCGTTTGTAAACAAAAGACATTATTTTCATATACCAGGTCCAACTACTGCTTTCGTTCAAGAATCAACAAAAATGTTGGCAAAGTTTGGCCAAACGCTACAATTTGCAATAGTGGGCTTAAATTTGGAAGACAGAGAAAATTTGGAGGATATTTATTTGCTCTTTGTAAACCTCTTGCAATATGTTCCACGTCTGATAGAACTCTACATCTGTTGTGAACGAGTGCAAATTGAAAACACGCATGAAAATCGACTATCTCTTGCGATTCAGACGAACAAATGCCCAAAAATGGAAAACCTTGAATTCCTTTCTGTTGTTGGTTGTCTACCTACTCAAATATTTGTGGAAGTGGTCCGTCAAAATCTTCATTTTACAAAGCTCAAAGTTTGTTCCAAAAACTCTGATGTTACACGTTTTGATTTCGCAATGCCACTACCAAATCTGGCCGTATTGGACATCCTAATAGAATCTTATGAGGATTTTGAGAAAATTAAATATTGTGGAAAAAACTGGAAGCTTACTACTTTTTGTTGCAAGTTTATGTATTCAATGGACAAGAAAAAGTGGATTGAAGTTTTTGAAATGATAGCCGATAACTGGGGCGATATATTAGTGGAATTAGCTATTGATTTTACAATAGCTAGAGAAGACATATATTCGATGGACTCCGTATGTGTAATGGGTCTTAATCTTACCACAAACGAAAGATTAAATGGTTTTAAGAAGTTAAAAAGGATTTTTCTTGATTCTGAGTTCGTTATCAGTTTAGATTTTCTTTTGTCATGTCAAGAAACTTTGGAATATATGAAAGTAATTCAAATAAGAGCTCTCAATAGAAAAAGTGAACAAAATCCTCAATACATTGATGACATGAAACGACAAATTGTCGAGTTTTGTGGAAGAGAAGATTCAATGGAGGATTCAAATATTTGGGTATTTTTCCCTAGACTTCAATGTTATCAGTTTTTTGATAACCCGACTATGAGACCTGCTAAATATCGGTTGCCTTGATCTTAACTTTGATGTGCTACTTTACTCCTATAACTCCAAAAAATATTCTGAAAGGAATTTGGATTGGGTTGAGCATGAATACGTCTCCTGTATAACAACAAAGAACAAATAGAATGTAGAAACTACAGTTTTTGTATATATTTTTTTATAGTTTGAGACTTTTCAAAACTTATGAGAATTATTCTCAGAAAATAATTAATAATTTAGGTAACATGATGAAACGATGTTGTGCATAGTGCAATATAAAATTCGATTTTAATATTTTCTTTTATAAATAGAACAAAAATCATGTTTTTGAAACATAGCCACGTGTACAAACTAATTTGACTCTTCTTGTTTTGTAATGACAATTATTTTCTTGGTAAGTATTAAGATTATTCAATATGTACGATGTTAGTTGGTTATTAAGTAATTAATTATTAAATGTTCTAATTTACCTTTACTGTTTACATTATAACTATCAATTGTTTGAATTAGTTGAGTGAAGCAATATTGATACAAAATTTATATAATTATAATTTTACAATGCCAATTTTGTTATTCGCATAATTGACGAGCTCATAAGATAATTTTTAGGTTTTGTATGACGATTATTGTAATTATTTTGAAAACGTTGTACTTTAGAATTTTGTATTATGTCCAGCAAATAAGTTTGTTTGCTTTAAAAAATTAAAAAATATGATAATTTGAGTTTTATGGTTTTAAAAATGAAAATACTATTTATTTTAAAAATCTGATGCTAAACCAAGTCGAACTGATATAATGTATGAATACCTGTTCATAATCAGAGAGAGTAGTCAACTTACTATGTACTTCTGAAGGAAGGAAAGCAATGCTTATGCACTCCTTATGCATGTTCGGGCCTGAGTCATAACATGGGATTATGTGTCCCCATAACACGTGTAATTTGAGGGATCAACCCTTTTGTAATACTCAAAGAAATGAATGGGTAGCTTTTGAACATCTGCTGTCGGCATTCATCTGAATGTTAAAAGTAAGCTAGGAAGTCTGCAGGTGTTCACATTTCTTCTGAGAAAACCTGAATTGCCAACTTGAACCTTTCTGTAAAATGCATGGAGAGGTCGTCATATAATAATACGAATGGTTCCTTTTTTGAGTTGCTCTAGGGATTTATATAAATGCTATTCTCCAGCCTGGTTTACATCTTCATAATCCAATTCATATGAGAAAAAAACCACATGCATTGAGATTTCTTTTGTATTGCATAACATGTAGTAATAAATGCATAAAATTCTAAGATGTGAGGATGTATGATATCTTCAATTCGTGTACTTGGTAAGTTCGTGTAAGGTATGCACTTACCTTGAAGTTCTTGTCGTATTTTTACAAGAAATAGAAATACTCGTGTATGTATACGGTAATATTCCAACAGATTATGTTTCACAGAATATTTAATTAGATTTATTGTTAAACCTTAAAACTGCCCTTTTATGATGGAGATGTTAAAATGTGTAATTTTAAAGAACTTACAATTAATTTCTAAAGATTTTTAATAGTGAAAAGTCAAAATAAAATCAAATACAAATAACAGACAGGCTTTTTACAATTTACTTTATGTCAAACCTATAATCCAAAAATGCATAAGCATTTAAATGCTTTTTCAAAGATATGTCATACTTAAGTAAATTTGTATACAATATTCACGACTATTTACAAAATACCGCGTTAATCCAAGTTTATAAATATTCAATGTAATAGAAATTACGAAAAATTACACTTATATGTAGACTGCTGCATGGAAGTTATTAGTAAAAAACTATAAAGCATAATGGAATACTTAACTGCAACTTGTACATTTAGCTTGCTTGGTTAAGATTATATATCTGCCTTAAATATTTATGGAGATTGAATGATTCATTAAGTTAAAAACGTGTTTGATAATTTTGCGAGTGCCAACAACACCAAGTTTGTTTGGCCAACACTTCTATATAATAAAAATGGAACTATTTATAGAACTGATGACAATTGTTATCTTTATTGCATTGCCTTCAGTCACAACTTCAAAGTTACCATATATTTTCATATAATAATAATTTTCTACTAACGAATTTATTAGTAAATATTTTGCCCGGTTTCCCTGGACCATACTCGTCTATTGACCCATTGAACTCCCATTCCCTGCCCCTGGGTTTCCGTGAGGGAAGATTTGTAAGTGACACAATAACCCATTTCATGACTTCTATGTAAAGTCAGGTCAGTAAGTTTTGGAAACTCTGTCCAAATATTGGATTCCTCCATTTTCTCCTTATACCCAACAAATTGTACGATTTGTCGGCAACCAACAATCTGCTGATTCTCCAAATGTTGAGCAACCGCATTTTCGTTTTTGTCATTTGAATACCTGAGTAAAATATCTTCCAATGTATTCCTGGAGGGTAGCAAAAAGTCCAAGCAGAATGGTGTATCATCAAAGAACGTTATTCGTTTTAACTTTTTTAGATTCAGTCGGCAAAAATGGGACTCCTCCAAAACTTGTTTTTTCTCTTCTTCTGTTTTCGGTACAGGCATTTGGATCAAGAGCTCTTCACAGCTGTTCCAAATTTACTTTCCAAAGCATTAAATACTCGGGACCAGGAAATAAAAGGGAGTGACCCATCATAAAACAAATAAACTTTTTCCTGTTTCATTGGAAACAAACAATTTTTTAAGGTTTCAAACTGGTCGACGGAAGCAATTTTCATGTTTAGTGCAGTCAAGTTGGGAAGGTGTACCCAAAACATAGCGCAGTCTCCATGATAAGCCTTTCGATCCAGTTGAAGTTGGCCAATGTGTCGGTTTTTGAAAATTAGCTCATTAAATACTGGAGTGGGTAAATTTGATAAGCACATGAATTCCAACTTTGATAATGTTGGCATTGGATTTCGGTTGACTTCTTCATCTAATATACCAAATACGTAATTTCGCATAGGCTCGTGGTGCAGTATTTCATGGGTTGGTGGATGAATGTCGCGATAATCAACACGGAGAACTTTCAAATTTGGCAACAGAGTTAAATATTGTTGAAGTCTTTGGTACATCACAACAGGATCATCGAGAAATATGCTAATGCAAAAATCGAAAAAGACGTACCAAATTTCTGAACCATATTTTTGCAAAAATTCCAGAATTCCGTTTAAATATAAGATGTTTTCATTTTGCTGTTGACGAAAAATTTGCACCTGCATAAACTGCACACTTCTTCCAAGAAAAAGGGTTTTTGATAGGTTTGTTCTCTTCAAAATCGTAATGAGTTGGGTCAAAGTGTTCCATAAAATATTGCGGAGGCCAAGATGGCATGAATCTGTCGTTGCACCAGGGATCCAGCTTTAGATATTTGAAACTGCTCATGTCAAATCTTAAAATGTAGTGTCCAGCCTCTCTGTGTGGGAATAGTGAGTCAATTGCATTGTTCCACGATTTTGATACAAGTCTACAATTCCAGATGATATTCATTGAATTGTCTTTCTCCACTTGGTCTTCATTTTCCAAGTTGTGTTCATCTTCCAAATCTTCTCCTTCTTCAAGATTTTCATTGACAATTTCAGGATTTCCATTATTGCCAACGTCTCGTATGTCAAGACCACGAATACCGTCTTCAATATCAGGCAACTCCCCTTGAAAATCAGCAACTTCGTTTTCAGTGTCAATGTCTCCTTCATATTCGTCGTCAATTAAATAATGAAGCAGTATTGGGAAAATGTTTGGAATTAGCACTTGTGTTTCTCGTTTCTTGGCGAGTAACTTCCTAAAGTATGGCGAAGAGTTGGCACAAGATTCAATGTCGTTTGTGGACGTCAGATTGTTAACGACTTTTTCCCATACCTAGTATTTGAAAGCAAAATAAGCGTGTGAATTAATTTACATAAAATTCATAGCATAGTTTTTATTTAATACGAGTGATATTTAAATGGGATTTACTTACTAATTCTGGGAAAAACCTGGAAGTGTTGGTAAGATGTATAGTTTCCACGTACCAATTTACAATATCCATTTCGTCAAGATAATTTTCGACTCGCTGTTGGTCCTCCATCTACAAAACTGGTTATTTATTCTACACTTGACAAAAATATTATACAAAATGTTAAAATTGCTACATTGTTTGATCACTATACTCACCTATAACACAATTTGAAATGAGGAATTTATTTTGAACTCTGAGGTAAGATTTTGTTTAGCCATCTAACCACAACTAAAATGTAATAAATTGTGCCAACAAATGTGTGAAACATACGAGCTGTCTAGGAGGAATTTTTCGTTCTACTTGTAATATTTAGAGCAGATTAAAGTTCTTACACAGGTGCATACATTCAAAATGGGAAGCAAGCTATACACAAGTCAGTTCACATGTAGTACAGTAGTACCCTGTTGTTTTTGCCTGCTACTTTTGTATTGCATGTGAATTGAACGAATAGATAGACAAAATGTATTGCGCATAATAATATATTATATTTGTATATCCACTAATATGAATGCATAGAAATGACTCGTGTTCTCTCCTCTCCTGTGTTTCTATGTAAGAAAACTGATTGTATGACAATCTCCGACAGTGCAAATCTTCGAGTGTGAAAAACTCCGACACTGAAAAACTGAAAGGGTCAGTA